>SJYX01017996.1:0-64299 GCA_006410675.1 Oreotragus oreotragus | reverse complement strand
TGGGGGGGGGAGCGGGCGGGGCGGGTGACCGAAGCCGACACAGCACGTGCCTGCTTTTCTGGAAGCGTCATGGTGACAGAACATGTGGGTGTCAATATCACCCGCTGGAAGACGCCCTGTGTTTTCTAACAGGCGGTTCTGTTCGAGCTCTGAAGGAGTTTTTTCACAAGAGTGCCAGTTGGAATCAGCGAGCTTAAGAGTATACTTGAAAACATATACAGGCAACAAATAAATATGTGGATAAAGAAGTCATTTTCTACCATCTGATGCCCAAGGCTTAGGGGTTAGGTCCCTCTGAGGACGCCTGTGGGATGTCACAGCGCTGGGCTCGGCCTTGAGCTGTGACACAGACAGCCTGATGATCAGAGTGCCCCACCCCCGCTCTGTGAGGGCTGGGACGGGCGGGGCTGACCCACGGCTGCAAGCCGTGGGCCCTCCCTCTTTAGGGGCCTGAGCTCCAGGCTCCTCTCACAGGCGGTCACGCTGAGCTGGGCAGATCTCGTGCTCTGGGCCCGGGGAACCCTCACCGACCCTGGAGGGGCCTCTTGGATTCCAGGCTCAGGCCTGAGCTGTTGCATCCTGCAGAGGCATGGGCCGCTGCGCCTGCTCAGCCCCTGCTCCTAACCCTTGTCTGTGCTCTGGCTCAGGAGAGAGTCCCTGGACCCGCCCTGATGCAGCGGTCCTGACGGCGGATGCAGACCAGAGAACGGTGTCGGAGACGCTTTGAGAAACCCCCTTCAGGGGAATCAGGCCCTTGCCAGGTGGAATAGCTCGGCATTTACATGGGTAGTTTCCGAACGTGGCCGTGATGAATTGTGCTCAAGCAGGGACTTGACAGTGAAAAATGGGGCAGTGCGATGGGGCGTGATGGCGGGGTCCCTGCGGAGCCGGTGCCTCGAGCCACCGGAAGTGGTGGGTACCTGCCCCGCCCCGAGGGGAAGCAGACAGACGGGCACGCCTGTCCCTCTCTGTTCCCTGCAGACGCTTCATCGTTCTGTTTCTTGCTCTGTGTCTCTGGGCCGCCATGGGGCCATCAAACACATGTTCTCTGGCTTCCTTGCTTCCCCTGTGTCTCTCTCTCTCCCTTTCCACCTTTTTCTTCCCTTCTTTGTCAGATTTTTTTAAAACAATTTTATTATAATCACCCCCACCCCCTATTGAACAGAGAGAGTGGAGGGGTGACCAGAGCAGGAGGGAAATTTGGGGAAGATGGATAAGTTCACTGTTTTGATTAGATGATGGTTTTGTAGGCGTTGGGGGCTTCCCACGTGGCGCTAGTGGTAAAGAATCAGCCTGCCAATGCAGGAAATGCAAGAGATGAGGGTTCAGTCCCTGCATGGTGAAGATCCCCTGAAGAGTGTGGCAATCCATTCCAGTGTTCTTGCCTAGAGAAGCCTGTGGATGGAGGAGCCTGGTGGGTTATAGTCTGAGGGGTGGCAAAGAGCCCGAACAGGACTGTGTGGAGGAGCACTCTGCACTTGCAGGTGTAGACACAGGTCAGAGCTCATCACTTGCACCTTAAGTGTGCACAGCACATTGCATGTCAGTTCTGCTCCAGTTAAGCCAAAAACCTCACCCATTCGGAGTAGAAGAGCAGTGAGGGAATGTTTTTGAACATTTAGCTTTCAGAAAAGTCTGCATTCTGCTTCCCTGTAAGAGAGAGGCTGAGACCCAGCCAGCACAGGGAGGTTTGGGTGCTCTAAGATCATTATTTTTTTATTTTTTAATTGAAGTTGAGTTGGTTTACAGCGTTGTGTGAGTTTCTCTACGATGACCATTAACAGCATCCAGTTTGGGAAGCAGTTGAGTCTGCATGACAAGCTTGTCTTGTCATGTCTTTCACCAGAAATAGCTCTCATGTCTGTCACCAGATACTCAGGGAACGTGGCATGACCTGTCCAAGGCCACAAAACAGGTCAATTGCAAAGTTCCGAATCACACCCAGGTCTCCAAACAGTGACCTCTCCTTCACCACCAGTCGTGGGATGGGACAAAATGCCACTCAGAACAGTAAATCAGCAGAGAGTGTTGGAAATTGCCTGTCATGTGAGCTGGAGATGGGGTTTGAGTTTGCAGAGAATATGGTGTCTGCTTCTCTTGCTCACGGGTGTTGCCCCTTTGCTTCTCTGCTGGGTCCCCATTCCCAGGGGGGTGCCTTTGTGCCAGGGGCGGGTCGTCTTGGTCATCCTGTTGTCCAGACATTGTCCAGCTGACTGTCGGAAGGCCCTAGGATGGCCCTGACACAAGCTTTGGATGCAGTGGCTGGTTATGCAACTGGGGGGCATGAGGAGAGAGACCTTCATCTTGGTTTGGCCTCCCTGATGAGTCCAGGAAGACACAAAACAGCGTGTCTTTGAAAAAAGTCAAATTTAGGGACTTCCCTTGGGTCCAGTGGTTAAGACTTCATCTTCCAATGCAAGGGGTGCTGGTTCGACCCCTGCTCAAGGAGCTGAGATCCCACATGCCTTGTGGCCCAGAAACCCAAACATAAAACAGAAGCAATATTGTAACAAATTCAGTAAAGACTTTAAAAATGGTCCACATCAAAAAATCTAAAAATTAAGGTCAAATTTGGTTAGCTCTTGCTTTCCAGGTTTTTGGAATATCCAGGGAGAATTGTCATGACAAGTTCTGAAACCCTGGAGACATATGTGGGCCTGAGATGCTGGGTGGCTTGTTTTGCTGTTATTGTTTCTCTGTTCAATTGGATGACATCTATTGACCACATATATGAGGTATTTGAAGGAGGGCCAGTTCTGTCTCTGGTTTAGTATGTGCTTGGGGGAATATCAAGCAAGAGAATAATTCCCTTGGGTGAAGGGATTGCAGCAGAACTTTCAATCAAGACTCAGACCCTGCACATGTGAAACTTGCCCCTCTAACTCTAAAGTCGTCAGAATGTTGGGTTATAACAGCAGTACAGACATATCTGAATTCAAAGGTGAGACTGGGAGATTTCCAAGTGTCAGAAATTGAAGATGAAATTCAGAGATGAAGTGGAATAGCTCTGTGGGGGTTTTCACAGTAAATCCCTTAAGGGCTGGCTTTTCACAGGTCCTGGAGAGGTGGACTAGATCTCCTGTGTGAAACTGGGAACAAGAGGGGGCCGTCCTTTCTGTCAGTAAAATCTAGAAAGATTCTGTCAACTGGCCCAGGGCATGATATGCCCCTATCCCAATGTGTAGCTGTAAAAATAGTTTCCTACAAGAAATAGGGAAAGCAAGCCTACAATGTCTATAGATATGAGACCATATCATGCACTGTCTGTATAGAGCAGAAACCCTGAACTGAGGACCAAAGATAAAAGTGGTCCAGAACTAGTACAACCCTAAGGCTTTGTCAGGCATAAATGTCCACTCATTGGAAAAGACGCCGATGCTGGGAAAGATTGGGGGTGGGAGGAGAGGAGGGTGGCAGAAGATGCGATGGTTGGATGGCATCACCAGCTCAATGGACATGAGTTTGAGCAAATTTCAGGAGATGTTGAAGGACAGAGAAGCCCGGTGTGCTGTGGGATCACAAAGAATCCGATAAGACTTAGTGACTGAACAACAAACCTGCAGAGATGCTTCCTCAACACAGAGTGCACATGGGGCTCCTATGGGAAAAAGAACTGGGAGACTCCTGATGTAGATAAGCTCTTAGGCCAAAATTACACAACAAACAGAAAGACCCATCCCCACAAGAGATAATCAACAGACGCTGTGAAAGGAGGGTTCGTGTGTTAGGGACTAAATAGAGCAATCTGAGAAGAATATTCGACCAAATATTGGGTTGGCAAAAGAGTCTGTTCACTTTTAAGTAAAAGATTTTCACTGAGAACTTTATTGAACACGGTATTCAATAACCAAACAAATTTTTGGCCAATCCAATAGACTTATAATGTTTGGAGCGATGAAATAAGAAACAAAATTCATGACTTGAAAAGGAGATAATGGAGCAGTTCTTTTTTTAAACAAAGAATCAATTAGTTATTCTAGAAATAAAAACATAATACTTGAAACTTATAAAAGACAAACCAAAAAACCTAAATAGATGGGGTAAACAAAAGAATAGATACACCGCTAAAAAAAGAGTTGGCAAACCATACAGTAACCCAGAGAAGGTCATCCAGGCTGTATCAGGGAAGTACAGAAAGGGAAGATGAATGAGAAAGTCCAACATGTATCTAATGGGAGTCTCAAAAGGAGAAGACAGAGTGAAGAAGAAGCTAGAGTGGGCCAGTGGACAGAATATTTCTAGTTTGTACTGACAGAAAGGAAGGCCCTGTCTTACTCTCAGTTTCAGTCAGATCTACTTCTACCCCAGGACTTATATTTGAAAGAAATACAGTTGAGGGAATAGACAGTCACAAACCCTCTTATTAAAACCGAACATGGGTTGATTTTTTGTTTTTTGAGCAAAATATCTGCATGTGGATGTATCATGATGAAACTGATGAACATTTAGTGATGACCTTAAAAACCACCAGTAAAACAGCCACAGTAAGACTACATTAATTTGGATAAATACAAAATGGGGAAAATGCAGACTAGGAACTGCTTTCTCTATTTTAATAGATCTTGCTAGGAAATTTACAGGGGAAAATGTGGTGCTTTTGCTGCTTCTGTTGGTCTGCCCCAGCCTGTAATGCTAGCCTTTAAAAACAAAAGCGTCGCGTGTGTCTGCTCTTGGTACCTTGTGAAGTATTGTTCACCAGACGTGTTGCTAGTGTGATGTCTGCTCCATGAACACCTTTTGGGGATAAACTTTCAAATATAGGCTGTGGGCCTGGGATCCCCTTGACAGGTGCTGCTGAGAACAAAAATGTGATCTTTCTGGGGTGCTTACCTCCTATTAATAAGAGGGAAAAAAAAGCAAACTAAATGAATCTTGGGAAGTAAAGTGCCATATGAATCAGCTTTCCTCACTCCGAAAATAACTTGCTCAGAATTTATAGATCCCCTAAGTTCTGCTGCTTTTTTATATTGTTTACTTTCCTCTCCAAAATATCAAATAATTCACAGGTGGTAGGTAGGGTGGCTCTATGGATAATTTGGAATGAGAAATGGACAGCAAGAGAAATTTCCTTCCAGGGGGTCAGTGCTAGGGTGACTCCCTAAGACTAATGGTCCTGGATTAATAACCCGGGGCTGCTTCAATATTCATAGCCTGTTCCCTCGGAAGGCCAGCATATTTCCCGCTTTTATGTCCTGCACAAAACTGTAAAGCAAAGATGGTTTCATTGCAGCTCTGTGCGTAATGAGATGCGCAGGAGCCGCTCCTGCCCATTAATCAGCCTTTGGGGGAGGCTTCTGGAAGTCTGACCTATTGCCGCGGCAGCTGATCTGAATGCAATGGTTTTCCCCCGTGGGGGAGATGGTGCAGGACAGGAGGGCCAGCCCTGGAGGATTGGGAGCCCCAACCAGGTGCCCACTGTGAGAGAGGGGCCATGAGTGGAGAGCTTTGGCTCTCAAATGAAAGGGCTGCAGGGTGTTGAAGGAACCTTGGGATGTAGTTGGGATGTGGAGTTTGCCATCTGTTTCTGGGTCCGCTGTCCGCCCCTCTGGTTTCAGCCGGGCAGGGGTGGTTGAGGAGGATGGGCATGGCTACATTTATCAGGAATTTGGATGAGCCGCTGTGCCAGGCTCTGGGCCTGGGGACACCCAGATTCTGGGGACACCCCATATCAGCGGTCCCCAACCATTCTGGCACCAGGGACTGGCTTTGTGTAAGACACTCTTTCCATGAACGTGGGTGGGGGAATGGTTTCGGGACGATTCAGATGCGTTGGATTTATTGTGCCTTTCTTTCTGTTATTATTACATCAGTTCCACCTCACATTCTCAGGCATTAGATTCTGGAGATTTGGGGACCCTTGCCCTATATAATTAAGACATTGCCTCTGCCTCTAAGATGCTCCAAGGGGGAGGGGCAGGAAAGGCAGAGACCCAAACAGAAAATTTCAGTGAACCAGATGGTGTAGTGATAGAGGCTTGATCCATGCACAGATAACCCCTGCTTTCCCACTTTGTGGGTGAAGGTAGAAGAGGTGACCTAGATCTGGGAAGGCCTCTTCGAGAAGTGGTGTCTGAGTGAAGCCCAGGGAGCCATTCAGATCTGACCAAGGGCGGGTGAGGAGGGGGACGTGTGGGCAAAAGCCCGGAAAGGAGACCTGGCACCACAGCCGGGATGTGGCTGTGAGGGTGTGGTTGGTGGTGGCTTAGAGGCCGAGGTGGAGGGAGATGAGACTCGCAAAGAGCAGGGCAGTAGACTGCTGCTCAGACGGGTGCGGTTCTTGGACTTGATCACACTCTTCTCGGGTTTATGTTTAGGCAGGTGTGCATGGTGCGGCTGATGGGTAATTCAGGTGAGTGGATTTCCGAGGATGGGAGGCAGGAGGAAAAAGGGAAGGGGCTCGGGGCAGCATTCTAGGTTTTCTGTTATCTTGTGGCTCTTCTTGCCAGAATGTGGATATAAGCAAAACCCGTAAACTTAGTTTGAAAGGTATTAGCGGCCTTCATGGTGGGGGTTTTCCAATAACAGGAAGATAGAGGCTGGGTAGGAGGTATTTCTCTAAACTTGGGCCCAGAAAGCAAGGGGAAGGAGCACCCACAGCTGTCTGTCCCCTTCTCTGGCACGAAATCCCGCAGACACTTCCGTGGGTCTTATTCTGTGAGGGTAGCTTTCCCTGAGAGGTGGCAGAGCCAGGTTGGGCGTGAATCCCTGGTCCTGGGATTCTTTTAAAAGAATTAATCATTTTTGCTGTTGGGGGTCTTCCTTGCTGCGTGGGCGTTCTCCAGTTGTGGCGAGCGAGGGCTACTCCATAGTTGCAGTGCACCAGGTTCTCACTGGGGTGGCTTCTCTTTGCAGAGCGCAGGCTCTAAGACGCTGGGGCTTCAGTTGTTGCTCACGTGGACTCAGGAGCTGCAGCTCCCAGGCTCGAGAGCACAGGCTCAATAACTGTGGGCCCAGGCACTTTTTCTCTGAGGAATGTGGGATCTTCCAGGATCAGGGATCAAACCCATGTCTCCTGCAATGGCAGGTGGATTCTTTACCGCTGAGCCCCCAAGGGGCCCCCAGGGTTCTTTTGAGCTGTGGCTGGAGTCAGTGCTTCAAGAAGTTTCCATCTCTGATGGATGGAGAAGCGGGCGAGAAAACACCTGGAGGGTCAATGCACAGCATTCTCTGTCTCCCTTTTGGGAATAAAGTCCAAAAGTAAAAAAGCAAAACCCCCACCTTTCCTGGTTGAATTTGGACACAGATGGATGCACGCGCATGCACACACACACAGACACACATCACTCACTAGCTGCTGAGATTCATGATAACATCATGAATATCAGCATTAAAAGCTGCTTTGAGGATCGATAACAATACACGTGCTGCATTTAAATATCAGCAATTAAGGTTGAAGCCTGAAAGGATGACTCCTGGGAGGCCCGTTGGACCTGGGGGAGGGGACGAATCGAACCTTAGTTATATATTTTAATGACCCTAGGGATCAATATATGCCAGATTACATTTTCTTATCTGTTCTTTAAATCTTGACCCTCCCTTGGGCTCATATTTAGAGAATGTCCTCCATCAACTTAGTGGTGTTGGGGGCAGATGTGGTGATTCTTTAACTTTTTATTTGTTCCCTTAGGTAAGAAGGCCTGGGTCTGCATTTACTGTCAGCCAGAAATATTCTTTAGCATTTTTCTTCCTGACATCTTTTCTGGGTCCAAGTTTTTGGCAGAAAGAAAGCTGAAGAGGAAAAGTGTGGACTAGTAAGCACCAAAATGGCCATCAGGCATTGCTTTCTTTTCTGTAGCACAGGATTAGTACCAGTGATGGTCGAGCTGATGGTCACTGTGGACCTACAGCCCCATATCACAGCATGAGCCAATAAAAACTGCCAAACACATTCTGTCTGGGGTTCCTCCAGCTTAGGAAGCTGTTTTAGGCACAGATCCTCTCCAGGCAGGTCCCCAGTTGCTCTCTGAAGCTATAATTTAATTGCCCTCAGGTACTCCTTCTTGCTTCTGCCCATGAATCTAAGTCCTCCCCTCAAAGTTATCCATTCTCTTGACGTTTCGCTGATCATCCTAACCTTTGGCCACCCTGACTCACTACAGAACTTGTTCGTCGGCATCCCCATGGGGCTTAGATAGACGCTTTGGTCATGGTGCATGTGTGTGTCCCACACACCCCTACCCCCAGCTTCAAGGTCCATCTTACTTGTTTGTGTACCCAGAGCATGATCAGTAAGTATTTGGGCTGTTGAAGGTGAATAAATGTGCACTCTTTTTCTTTCTGACCTGGTGCTCAAAATATTCTGAAGTTAGGATTTTTAATGACTTTAAATAATCCCAAACAGATCAAGGGCTTCCCAGGTGGCACAGTGGTGAAGAATCTGCTTGCCAACGCAGGAGACGCAAGTTCATTCCTTGCATTGGGAAGATCCCTTGGAGTAGGAAATGGCAACCCATTCCAGTATTCTTGCCTGGAACATCCCATGGGCAGAAGAGACTCGCAGGCTACAGTCCTTTAGGTTGCAGAGAGTTGGACAGGACTGAGTGACTAGCCTGCATTTAGAAACAGATAAAAGCCTGAATGCTTAGTTCCTTTCTTAAGATCTGGGGACTGAACCCTGATCTGAAGCCAGGGAACTGTTCCTGTAGCCTGTGGAACTTGGAGCAAGCAACCATCAGGAACTTGAGTTCACCTTCCATAAAATGGGGGGATTGGTCCATGCCCTTATCCATTGTATGAATATGTGGTCTGCGTAAATTAAGCTGTATTAGAAAATTGACGAGGATTAAAACAAACATCAGTGGAGTTGGATCTCTAAGCACCACAGATTACAGAACTGTCTGCTACTGTGATTATTTACTCATTCGTGCATCCAGCAACTATGTACTAACTGTCTGCTACAATGATACTGTTGCAGACCTTGGAACAGAGGAGAACAGATAAAAATCTCTGCTGACCTCATGGAGTTACAGTCTAATGGGACAAAGAAAGACTATACACAAATGCTATGTGACATGTTAGTCAGGTGCTAAGAAGGGAAACACAGCCAAGGAAAAAGAGAATGCCATGGCACAGTGTCAGAGAAATTCCAAAGTGGGAGATATTGTTGGTTTGGAGTCAGAGAGAAATGGACTCAGATCCTGACTCTCACGTTTTCTAGGGCAAAGAAAGTCTCTGAATCTCAGTTTCTTTATTCATAATATGTAAAAGTGAAAGTGAAGTCACTCAGTCGTGTCTGACTCTTTGCGACCCCATGGACTGTAGCCTACCAGGATCATCAGTCCATGGAATTTTCCAGGCAAGAGTACTGGAGTGGGTTGCCATTTCCTTCTCCAGGGGATCTTCCCGACCCAGGGATTGAACCCAGGTCTCCCACATTGCAGGCAGACGCTTTATTATCTGAGCCACCAGGGATGGTACCATAATACGTAAATAATGCTCATTTCCCACCTGTAATGCAGGAGGAACAGGTTCAATCCCTGGGTCAGGAAGATCCACTGGAGAAGGCAACGGCAACCCACTCTAGTATTCTTATCTAGAAAATTCCACGGACAGAGGAGCCTGGCAAGCTGCAGTCCGTGGGGTCATAGAAGTGTTGGATACAACTTACTGACAGAACAACAACAGCTCATTTCCCAGGGTTGTTGAGGATAAAGATTTCAGTTTAGTATAACAGCTGGCATATAGTAAGAGTTTAATACATGGGTCAGCATTATCATTCTTCCTATAAAATCAAGGGCTGGCTCTATTAGTCATCTCACTGAATTGTCCGTTGCTTAGCTTGGAATCTCCCAGTGATTTTGCAAATATCGAGAAATACCTCCTTTTTTTTGCATAGCCTGTGACTGAGCAACTCAACATTTCTAGAGCAACAGTTCCTAAACTTTCTGGTTTCAGGACCCTTTTACACTTTAAAAACTTATTGAGCACCTTGAAGACCTTTTGCTTATGGGAGATACCTATAATACTTACTGCATTGGAAATTAAAATTGAGAAATTATTAAAATTTATATTAATTCATTAAAACATAACAGTAATAAGCTCATTTCATGTTCACATAAATAACATGTTATAATGAAAAGTCGCTGTATTTTCCAAACAAAACAAAATTTAGTGAGACGAGTAACATTGTTTACATTAAGAAAAATCTCTTTAATGTCTCGGTTAACAAAAAACAATTGAATTCTCATATCTGCTTCTGCTTTTACTCTGTTGCAATATTTGAAGTAGCTGAAGAAGTCTAGCCTTACACAGATATGTAATTAGAAAACAAGTATTTTAACTGCCTTTTCAGGGAATTGTGAATATTCTTCAATACCATGCCAAAACTTGACAAGTGTTACTTTCTTAGATGTTAGTTGTATTATGGAATCTGAAATTATGTCATTGAATTTTTTTGTATCCTGTTAAATTAAAATCCATTGGCCTATCCTTTTTTTTTTTTTTTAATCAAAGGAGGTATATCTATCCTTTGATATGAATCTTTGAAACAATCTACTGTCATGGTTTTATAAAATCATATTGGTCATTTTGAAAATATTGATTCACTCAGTTATGTGGACCTTCCAAAAAATGACATATTTCATTGTACAATACCAAAATCTTTGTTAACATCATCACCAATAGATATAATCAGAAAAGGTTTTAAGTTTTGTGAGCTGTCAAGCTCTTGGTGGTGAATACAAGCTTTCCCAAATTTTAGCTTTTATTTGAAAACTCAGATCTTGTCTTTTGCAGACAATATGTGTAGTCGAAGTGATACTCTTACTATGTTCGTTAAAAAATGTCTGCCCATTACCTGTTATTAATTTCTAAATCTATTCCATTGTGGTCAGAGAGCATACTTTGTATGACATCATTTTTTACATCATTAAAAAGTTGCTCCTTGTCTTCTATCTTGCTTGCATTGTGAAGTGAAGAAGTGAAGTCACTCAGTCCTGTCCAGCCCTTTGCAACCCCATGGGCTGTAGCCTACCAGGCTTCTCCATCCATGGGATTTTCCAGGAAAGAGTACTGGAGTGGCTTGCCATTTCCTTCTCCAGGGGATCTTCCTGACCCATGGATTGAACCCAGGTCTCCTGCATTGCAGGCAGATGTTTTACCATCTGAACCACCAATTGTATCTGATGAGAAATCTGAAGTTTTCATATCTTTGTGTCTCTGGACATAATATATCCTTTATCCGTAGGCTGCTTTGAAGATTTCTCTTATTTTTTACTTAAAAAAATTGAGATATAGTTGATTTACAGTGTTTCAGGTAGACAGAAGATTTTCTCTTTATAACTGGTTGTAAGCAAGTTGATTATGTTGTGCCTTGGTGTAGATTTTCTTCCTTTTTTTGGTGCTTGGGATTCACTGAACTTCTTGGATCTGCGGATTTATCACTGTTTTAGTCAAATGTGGCAAGTTTTGGCCGTTATTATTTCTGTCTCCTCTTCTCCCTTGGGAACTTTATGTATATATTAGGCTGCCTGAGGTTGTCACTGATGCTTTGTTCACTTCTTTTCTCTCTGTGTTTCACTTTGGTTAGTTTCTATTGCTAAGTCTTTAAGTTCACTAATATTTTCTTTTCATGAAGTCTAATTTTCTGTTAATCTTACCCAGTGTGTTTTCCATCTCAGATTGCATCTTAGGTTTTTATTACATTTTTATTCTTTAGGAATGACATGTTTAAAACTTCCAGATCTCCTTTTAATATATTCAATCTTCCTGTTTATTAATATTATTATTGTGTAATTTTTGGTTTGGTTGTGACTGATTTTTCTTCTTATTGTGATTCGTACTTCTTTGCATGCCTGGAAAATTTCTGTTTGATCATGGATATTATAAATTTCACCATGTTGATTACTGTATATATTTTTTGTTCCTATAAATATTCTTGAGCTTTTTCCTGGAATGCGCTTACATTATTGGAATAAGCTTCATCTGTTTGGGTCTTGCCTTTTCACATTGTTAGGTGGGTCCACAGCATCACTGGATTCAGAGCTAATTTCCCCCTGCTACTGATGTAATATTCTGCTGTGTACTCTCTCCCCTGAGCCCTATGTACTATGATGCTTTGGTGGAAACAGGCACTTTCCAGGTTCAAGCATACATGATAGTGGTTGTTTCCTTTAATTCTTTTGGTTGATTCATTTCATGGCCTCAGGTAGTTTCTGACACTGCTCTGTATGTATTTGAATACTTGAGAGAGAACCCCTGAGAGCTCTGGAGTTCTCCAGTTCTCTGCCCTGCTGACCTCCAACTGGCTTGATGTCCTTAAGTACTCCTAGTTCTTTCTCCTCAACCTAGGGAAATTGCTGGGCTCTGTGTAGGTTCCTTCCTGTGCCATGGCTTGAAAACTTTACTTGTAAAAGCTCAGTTTGTTTTTTATCCATCTCTCAGAGATCACTTCCCTTCATTGCCTGATGTCCACTGTCTAGAAAACTGATGTTTCCTGTATGTTGGCCAGCTTTTTAGTTGTTCTGAGCAGGAAATTATATCCAGCCCTTGTTATTACTCCATTTTGGCCAGAAGAAGTCCTACCGAACACCCAAGTCTAAATAACCAGTTTGTCAGTCACGCTTGCAAATAATGGTGGTGTTCTGTGGGAAAACTGGCCAGGTGAGCTTGCACCTCAGTCACACAGAGCTTTTCTTCATGGCAGCTGTCATCCTTGAGTTTGCACAAGTATTTTATGAATACTGCCATTTTGTTACACAGAATGTAGAAAAGACATCTAATTGAAGATTGAGAGATAATAAAATCAGTAATTTGTACTGCTCCAGGAAGGAGTCCTGGAGGAGGACTGGAGTGTGTTTCTGTAAGTGCATGATGATGAAGATATGTGACTTCCAGTACAGCCTGTCACTGCCTCCTTAATTTGTGCCAAAGCCCTTCAGTTTTTACCCACCATTGCTTTTGCTCCAGGAATGCCAATGTCAACACGGTGAAAAAGGCAAATGACTTCTTAGTGTTTTGCAAAAATAGTTTTGACCTCACAGTCCTGTAAGAGGGTCTTGGGGATGCCTCAAGTGGTCGCAGACTGTACTCTGAGAAGTGTTGCCCTATAGACACTCTTGTACATGTGCACAGAGATATATACAAGATGTTCTTTGTGGTATTGTTTATACTAATACAAATTTTGGAAGCAATTAAATGGTCATCAGTTGTAGAATGGATAAATACATTATATATTTACATAGAGAATAGTATGTTGCAGGTAAAATGGATAAGCTGAAGTGATATCCGTCTGTATGTTTAGATATCCAAACAGCTGAGTGGAAAAAAACACAAGTTGCAGAAAGTAATGTAACATACGGTACAATTTATAAAAGCCTAAATGTAAAAAGTGTATGTTGTTTATGGGCACTTACATATGTAGTAAAATAAAAGCAGAATGGAAATTAGTGGCTACCTCTTGGAGGACAGAGAATGAAATGGGCTAGGTAACAGGAGATCTAGTTATGTATGCAGTTCTTATTTTTATTTCTAAAAAATGACTCTGAGGAAATCTAGCAGAATATTAAGACTCATATGTGGTTTGTTGGCAGGTGGTATTTTTTTAATTGAAGTATAGTTCATTTACAATACTGTGTTAATTTCTGCCCTACAGAAAAGTGATTCAGTTATACATATATATGCATTCTTTTTTATATCCTTTTCCCTTATGGTTTATCACAGGGTACTGAATATAGTTCACTGTGCTCAATGGTAGGACCTTGTTGTTTATGCATTCTGTATTGGTTTGCATCTGCTGGTCCCACACTTACGACCCATTCCCCCCTAGTTTGCTCTCCCCCTTGGCAACCGCAAGTCTGTTCTGTATGTCTGTGAGCCTGCTTCTGTTTCATAGACATGTTCATTTGTGTCATATTTTAGATCCCATATATAAGTGATATCACATGGTATTTGTCTTTCTATTTCTGACTTACTTAGTATGATCCAACCAGTCCATTCTGAAGGAGATCAGCCCTGGGATTTCTTTGGAAGGAATGATGCTAAAGCTGAAACTCCAGTACTTTGGCCACCTCATGCGAAGAGTTGACTCATTGGAAAAGACTCTGATGCTGGGAGGGATTGGGGGCAGGAGGAGAAGGGGACGACCGAGGATGAGACGGCTGGATGGCATCACCGACTCGATGGACGTGAACCTGAGTGAACTCCGGGAGTTGGTGATGGACAGGGAGGCCTGGCCTGCTGCGATTCATGGGGTCGCAGAGAGTCGGACATGACTGAGCGACTGAGCTGAACTGGTATGGCCATCTCTAGGTCCGTCCATGTCACTGCAGAGGTGGCAGTGTTTCGTTCTTCTTTGTGGCCGAATAATACTCCACTTTATGTGTATCCTGCATCTTCTTTATTCGTTCATCTGTTGATGGACATCTAGGTTGCTTCCATGTCTCGGCTGTTGTGAATAATGGTGCCTTGAACATAGGGACTCGTGTATCTTTTCAAATTAAAGTTTTGTCCAGATAGGTGTCCAGGAATGGGATCGCTGGATCATATGGCAACTCTATTTTTAGTTTTTGAGGAACTTCCATATTGTTTCCAGAGTGGCTGAACCAACTTACTTTCCTGGCAGGTGGGTTCTTATGATATTTTTCTCTGTTATTTTTGGACAGTTTGAAATTCTTCATATTTTCCCTTTTCGGTAAGTACACAGAAAGAGAGACTGTGTGAGCATATGATAGATTCTCATAGGTTCTATGTGAAAACCTCTCAGCAAGGACTCAGCAAGCTTACCATGTATTATCCTGGTGCCAACAGCTGCCATGTGTGGAGAGACTGTGATCTTCCAGGGACTTCACCCAGCTTCATACTTAGGTTTTTGATCACCTATGAAGTGGGAATTGTTATCCCAGTTCTGTAGCTGAGACTCCTCGAAATACATAACTTGCCCAAGATCATACAGTGAGTCAGTTGTGAAGCCATGACTGGAACCCAGGTCTTTTGGGTTTGAGGTCTGTGCTTTTTCCTCTCTGCTAATGTCTGAGATGACTGGCTCTTCATCTGAAGCTGTTCTGTTTCTCGTTTAGCTTTTCTTCCAAACTTATTATTTTTTTGGTTGTTCGTATGTTTCTACTCTCTGAGCCAGTGTCCATTACCTTGTGTTTGTTCCTTCAACAACAGTGATGCAGTGGTATTATTAGGTATTATTACTGTTTTGTTGTGTTGCAAGATTCAGCTAGATTCAGCTTGGCTGATGCCTTGCTGTCTGCAAAGGGCTCATTTCAGTGGCTGTAGCTTTCCTTCCTTGAGGCTAATTGCATCCAGGCTGTATTTTGGTGAGACCTGGGAAGTTTGGGGCTGGTACTGTCTAGCCTACTGAGGTTTCTAAGGTGGAGGGTAATGGTAAAGAACATGCGTACCAATGCAGGAGACGCAAGAGACACAGATTCCCTTCCTGGGTCGGGAAGATCCCCTGGAGTGGGAAATGGCAAACTGCTCTAGTATTCTTGCCTGGAAAATTCCATGGAAAGAGGAGACTGGTGGGCGACAGTCCATGAGGTTGCAAAGAGCTGGACACGCCTCAGTAGCCGAGCACTTAGCCTGCTATGGGAAGACAGTTTTGTAATGGGACTGTTTATAATATTTTAGGTAATAAAACAAAAGAACCCATTGAGGTTGTTGATCCCACTCACACATCAAGCCTTGTCTAAAGATCTATTTGAATTAGTTGAAGGGATGGTGAGAAGAGAGATGATATACATACTCACGTAGTCCTTTCTGCTTACAACTGCCTGATGAGGAAAAACGGAGGCAGAGTATTTGAGATTACATCAGTTCATTTAGGAAGGTGGCTTGGGGATTTATAGAGTTTAAATATAGCAGTTTGAGAGTTTGATAGGTACTGCAGGACTAGGAGAGGGTCCCTGCTACAGAGAGCAGTGAGACTAGCAGAGAGAATCCCATGGTGAGGCAGAACATTGCGGTTTTCCTTGTGCCCTTGTCTAATTAACAAGGCTTCCATTCCCTGCCTTATCCGGTCTGTGCTTTCTCTGTGGTCTTCAAATCTGTCTTCATGGTATCTGGAAATATGGACAGTGTTTTCTTTATGTTTCAGATAAATTTGAAAACAGTACAACCCGGGAAAGCAATGACTCTCAAACACTGTTGGTAGGAATGTGTGTGTATTGATTTAATCTTTTGACCATAATTTGTAAGCATGATGGTGAAAAGCTCTGGAGTCAGAGCTGGAGTCAGAATACCACTTGCTGGCTGTCAGACCTGGCACAAGTCATCTTATATCTTCAAGCCTCAGTTTCCTCAATTATAAAGTGAGGCTACATAGTACCTACTTGATTTGGTTGTTAAGAAGAGTAAGAGACAGTCCATGAAAAGTACTTACAACAGTTTGGGCACAGAGTAAACTTACAGTAGATGTGAATGGTTGTTATTATTATATAGCAAAAGTAAAAAAATATATATTATTTGAGTCAACAATTCCACATTTAAGAATTTATCCTGTGGAAAAGTTGTCATAAGTATTTAAAGACATATTTACATGGATAATCACAGTGGCATTGTCACTGTAAATAAAGTAACCTGAATATTCATCAGTGAAGGATTGGTTACCCAATCCTGATATACCCATGCAAGGGAATCTTGTGCAATCATTAAAGAGGATAAAGAGATTTGTATGTATTGACATGGAAAGAGATCCATGCCATATTATTAAAGAAAAAAAATCAGTTTTTTTGCCATTTCAGTCTGAAAATTTTAAATATACAGTAAAATTGAAAAGGAGAAGACTTATCAGAGTCCCTTGGACAGCAAAGAGATCAAACCAGTCAATCCTAAAGGAAATCAACCCTGAGTATTCACTGGAAGGACTGATGCTGAAGCTGAAGCTCTAATACTTTGGCCACCAGATGTGAAGAGCTGACTCATTGGAAAAGACCCTGATGCTGGGAAAGATTGAAGGCAGGAGGAGAAGGGGGTAACAGAGGATGAGATGGTTGGATGGCATCATTGACTCAATGGACATGAGTTTGAGCAAACTCTGGGAGATGGTGAAGGACAGAGAAACCTTCCATGCTGCAGTCTATGGGGTCGCAAAGAATCAGGTACAACTTAATGACTGGACCACAATAACAAAGTTGAAATAATTTTGTGGTGAAACCTGTATGCCCACCAGCTAGCTTCCACAATTAACATTTTATTCTTTATCTCATATTCATCCATCCATCCACCCATCCATCCACTCATCCATCCATCCATCCACCCATCCAGCCACACATTCATCCATCTACCCACTCATCCATCCATTCATCCACTCAACATCCATCCATCCATACACTCATCCATCCATCCACTCATCCATCTGTCTGTCCATCCATCCATCCATCCATCTATCTACTCATCTATCCATTCATCCACTCATCCATCTACTCATCCATCCATTCATCACTCATCTTAATGTTTTGATTCATTTCAGAGAATGTTGCAGACACCAGTACACTTCCCTCCCAGATACTTAAACATGCATATATTTGAGTTCATTATTTGTTTACAGTTCTTTTGAAAAACTAGTTTTATAACAATATAGGTATTATATGAACCCATTTATATAAAAAGCAAAAATGTTTATATATGTGGGTCCACATGGATCATAGCAAACCACTTTGGATGGTCATGTGTTAGGAGCAGAGTTACCAAGCAGTATACTTTGTAAGTGGATAAAGTTTGAATTGTACCATTTAATACATTCTTGGAGCATGGCATTTTGGTTTCTTCTCCTTCTCCCTCTTCCTCCTCCTCCATCATCATCACCTTCATCATCATCAAGCATAGTTACAGGAAGCTCTGCTTCTGTTGTAAAGACATAAACAGTCAGGCATCCCCTGCATTTCAAGTGGCAAAAGAGACAAAAATGGGGGCATTGTTCTGATTGGAGACCTTTGTTTTGTCCTTAATGAAGTCCAGTGTCCTTTCTGATATCTTTGAGGACAATGAATTAAAACAAAGGGCACTTTCTAAACATCTGCATGCTAAGTCACTTTAGTCGTGTTCAACTCTTTGTGACCCTATGTCCATGGGATTCTCTGGGCAAGAATACTGGAGTGGGTTGCCATGCCTTCCTCCAGGGGATCTTCCTGACCCAGAGATTGAACCTGCATCTCTTACATTTCCTGTACTGACAGGAGGGTTCTTTGTGACTAATGCCACCTGGGAAGCCCATGTACATCGTCATGTAAATGCCTGATTTTATTGAAATACTGAAAAACCAGTGGGGCTATGTGGAAATCGTGCAGGTATGTGGGGTGACTTATCTCAAGGGGTGTTTTATTCTGTGAAACTCATGAAGCTAATTGGCATGTGTCAACTTGGCTAATGGGACTCGCTTTCAAGTCTGAAACCAAAGTTCTGAAAGATGGAAAGATGAGGCTCTGAGATTTATTGCAATTAGGTATCCAAGTGCTTAAGCCCACTTGATAATTTTCTCTTCATCTCTGTGGGCTGCAGAGTGTGGGAGGAAAAATGGGTAACCTATAGGGGAGTGGGGGGTGTGAGTACAGACCTATATATAATTTACTTTCCTGGAAAGACATATAGTCAAGTCATTTCAATTGCTTTATTTCTGGGGGTGTGTATCCCACAGTTCCTGCCTGGAGTTGGGTGGAGTCCATTAGAAGTGGCAAAAATATTTCTTTTGGAGGAATTCAGGAACTTTTAGAGCTTTGCAGTGCATATTTTTTAATATGTTAAGTGCTATCAGAGGGTTTGGATCCCTCAATCTTCCTAAAATAAATGGATTTTACAGTTACAAAGTGGTGGCTTACTCTTTTGGGGGTTGCAGCTCACAATAGCGCCGCCTTTCAAGTGAAATTTTAGATATGGTGAGTTCCAAAATGCTAACTGGGAGTCTTTTGACTTAGCATTTTGGAATAGAGTTTAAAGTTTCAGAAGCCTCCAGCATATTTCAGTTTAATCTACTGCTGCCCTGTTGTCTCTTGTCTCCAGCATAATGCCAGGGCCACAGAGATGTTTGTGCAATGTAAATAATTTGTGGATTACAAGTCATCTAAACTCAACATGTGTGCGATAGGCTGCAATAAAATTGCCTGAATGCAGTTTTACATGACGGCCTATGATAGTTGCTTCGGAGTCATTAGAGCCCAGAATGTAAATAAGCTGCATTCTAAAATTGTCTTAAATGTGCTGAGACAATGGATGTGAACGCCTTCCCCAGGTTCATTCATTCCATGGAGAATTTGCAGCTCACAGCTCCAGAAGCCTTGGACCTGTGCATTTCAAACAGCATTCGGAACTGTCGGTTTGCCAAGCTCCCAGAGCTATTTGTGAATAGAAACTGGAGTTTATCGTGCAGGGTCATGAACACAGCCGGTAGCATGCAGGTGAAAACCATCCTCAGGACTCTCTGCCTCTTCATCCATTTCTCTCTGTTTTCTAAAGATGGGCCCAAGTGGGAGCAGAGACATGAGGGCCCTTATGTGGTGCCCCGGTGTTTGGAGGAACAGAGAGATGAGAGGATGCTGAAAAACTACTCCTTAAAAGTGGCCCCTGAGCCAGGACGGGTGATGGAATCAGATACACCTCTCGTTTCACGCACGTGGCCCCAGCTGGGCTGGGAACTGGCATTTTGACCGCAGTCTGGCCTGTCTGCCCTCTTGCCTGCGTGATAGGTCGGGTTAGACCCATGAAAGCCTGGATTTCATGTGTATCTATTGTTTAAGAGGGCCAGTGAAGCTCGCTCTTTGAAACACACACAACATAACATAAATCAGAGCTAGAATCTTTTAACATTTACAGTTTTAAATGAAATTCTTGTTGAGAGTCTCTTAAGCTAGATTTATATCTGATTTTGCATTGAACTGTGTCGTTATGCGGGGCTGAGAAACTCTTACAAAATTAAGCATAATGCGAAAACATGCTGAAAAGACAGTTCTGTAGAAATGTGAAACATTATTATGTTATAGAATATTGGAGTGAAGAAATATGCAGAAAGGCACAATTACCATGGACATTTTCCTTTTAATGGTCCTTGTACAATCCTTGGCAGAAAGGTTTGCTGACGTCTCCTCGCAGATAAAGGAAAATTGAGACAATATTGATATTCTACATCCAGCTTGATTTTCAGAGAAGACTAAGAGAGCGACCCAGTCTGTTTCATGTTCTAAACACTGAGGCCTGGACTGTCCAGACTGATGCTCACAGGGACCTTGGTAGCACCTGTCGTCTGCCTTTGGGGATTTGGCCAAAGCCTGCTTTCCATGGATGGACCAAGAGGTTGAGATCACATGTTACCTTCCGGATGAGGAGCTGGAAGCTTCTAGAGGCTACTAGATTGGATGACTCTGAGTTGTTGGTTCCTTTATCTGAAGAGTTTTTAGGATTTGAAAGTGTCTGTCTAGGATGGTTTGGGGGTGGTCTTAGGGATTAAGCTTTATTGCTTGCAGCTGGGGGCAGGGCTGTGTCTCTCACGGTGATTTCTCTTCACTCCACAGGAGACCATGCTTAGCCTCGTTTCCCCTGAAAGCCCCCTGCCCCTGACCCCCACATGCCCACTGATCTGGCTTAGGGCAGAAAGGATATCTGTCCTGCATCCCCAGGGTTTTGTCCTTCCTTCTGCCCACCCATCAAGCCCGAGGCTCCAGTCTCCAAAATGGCTTCAGAGCAAATGCTTCTCTTGCTGCCTCACCTCACCCCCTCACTGGGGTTCCTCTGGCCCCTTGATACGGCTGGGCTGAGGGCAGAATCCTTGTTCCCCATCTTGTTCCTGCAGACATTTTGGCTGAAGTTGTGATTCCGGGAAAGGGAATGCTGTTGCCTTCTGGATTCAGTCCCAGGCCTCTGCCTACCCATGAGAGGTTCAGGGCAGCTGGAGCAGGGCTGGTTGGCAGCGCTGTGCTCACAGGCCTTCTAGAAAACCTCCTCCCCTTCCCACCTCCCCTACAGCCTCCCAGCAGGTTCTCTGGTGGACTGAAGCTTTTCCAACAACCTCCCGGAGCCTGTGCCCTTAAGCCTGACATTGAGAGGCCACCAGCTGTGGGGGGAGGGGAACAGAGGCTGAGGTGCATCCTGGGTTGGAGCTCGGGTGCCTTTGGCATTGGTGCGGGGAGCGTCATCTGAGGGGCCCATGCTGGGTTCTGCTCGGGGTCAGGTGACAGCCAGCTCAGTCTCCAGCCAGCAACCTGGCAGCTGCTCCCATCTCTCACTCTCTTTGCTACCACTCTTCTTGGAAGATCTTAAAGAACCGCAAGGCCTTTGTTACTTAGAGTTGCTTGACATTAAGCAATTTGCTGCTGCTGCTGCTGCTAAGTCACTTCAGTTGTGTCCGACTCTGTGCAACCCCGTAGATGGCAGCCCACCAGGCTCCCCGGTCCCTGGGATTCTCCAGGCAAGAACACTGGAGTGGTTTGCCATTTCCTTCTCCAATGCATGAAAGTGAAAAGTGAAAGTGAAGCCGCTCAGTCATGTCCAACTCTTGAGACCCCATGGACTGCAGCCCACCAGGCTCCTCCGTCCATGAGATTTTCCCGGCAAGAGTACTGGAGTGGGGTGCCATTGCCTTCTCCGATTAAGCAATTTAGGTAATTTTAATTTGGACCTGCAATGTCTGGCTCTTGACCACCAGAGGTCACTGTAATAAGGTAGAAAGCAGGTGTTTAAGAGCGTCTTAAGTTGACAGTTGGATCAAAAAGAAAAACAAAACAAAAACCAACCCAGACAAAATCCCCCTCAATTTTCTAACTGGCCCGGGTGTGCTGTGGGGTGTGTGCTGCAGTCCCTGCTCTCCTTCTCACTTGTGGAGGGTCCACCCTGCTGCAGAGCCTGGCAGGACGAGGTCAGGTGGATGCTTGGGGAACATTTGAGTCCGAGGCCCTGTGCAGGCCCCGTGCAGCCTGACTCTCCTGGTGCTGAAGTGGCCCACACTTAGTGGGAGGGGCTCCCCTCCCTGCCCTCAGCTTCATCCTCACAACCCATTTCCTGCAGCAGTCTTGGGGGTTAGCTTCTCTTGGGAGTGTGTGTGTGTGTGTGTGTGTGTGTGTGCTTCTCTCTCTATAACGTGGGTTCAGTAATAGTGCTGTCCACCTAGAGCTGTTTGGTTAAAAAAGGATGATGCACGTTGTGAGCTTAAAAGCTCAGTGCTTGGCCCATATCTCGTGCTTGATGAATGTCAGCCAGAATAATGCTGTCCTTAGGGGAAGGATCAAAGGCAACATTCACACCCCCAGATGGTGGCTTGGACTCTTTCTTGGGGAATCAGGAGGCTCCCCTCCCTGCCCTCTTTGGGCATCTTCCCTGTACGTTGATGCCATTAGTGCAAAGTCAGAAATACTGGCCTTTACTGGCAGCAGTTCTGGGATATTTTTTCCGGGAAGATGTTCTTGTCCTTGGTGGGTGGCTGGTAGGAGAACTTTAGGGCTTTGAGGTGGGAGATAGGTGGGCTGCATTTGGCAAACACTGGGGTCCTCTTGGCTGAGCCTTTGTGAGGCTTCTCATGTGTGTGTTTTTCTCCCAATTTTAAATACCTGAGTTTCCTGAACACAATGGAATGAGAGATGCACACAAATCTCTGCGAGGAGCCAGGCTGTGGGGGGAGAGGTGGTTTGTGAGGCAGGTGTTCACATTCCTCACTGGGAATATTTGGAGGATAGATGGGTCTTGGGGAGGGTGGATGCCTTTCCTGGGCCCTCTGGGGGCCCGTTGGGGCTGCCAGAGGATGAGGTCAGGAACAGTGATCTATAGGATGCACTGCTGCCATCCGCCTTCAGCGAGAATTTCCCCTGGATGCCTCTGCAGGGGTGGCACATGGACACACACACACGGAAGATCAACAGGGCTACAGAGCAGGTGCTCAGCACCATGACCACGGGGCTGCAGCTGCTGGGCCTGTGCACTCAAGCCCACCGACTGGTCACAGGGTCCTACTCTGATTAGCTGGGAGGTGGGAGAACAGAGAGAGAGAGAAAGCAGTGTTCTTGGGGAACCCCTGGTGTCTGCAATGTGCCTTCTGGTTTGATGGGTGGCATGAACTGGGGGGCTTCAGCAGGCCCGAAAGGCTCAGGCTGGTAAGGCACAGGCATGATTAGCACATGAGGATGGGCATCCAGTGCACAAATGTAGCGGATCCGAGAGAGGAGCCGTGCTCCCTGACCTTGAAGACGTGGTATTTAGAGCCTGAATGAGCCCCAGGCAGGAAGTTCCCCCCTGCCTCCCGGTGACCTTCTGAAGCACAGCTCTTCACTTGCTCTGGAGAGGGATCTTATCCCTGCATGGCGTCCCCTTGCATCCTCCTGGTATCTTTCCTCCAGCCTGCTCCTTATCTTCTCTCTGCTGCTCCCTCCTCCTCCCTCTTGCGTTTTTCTTTTCTATTCCTGTCTGCCAGCTGTATCTCTTCTTCCTACCTCATCCTGTCATTTTGACTTAAAACAAAGCCCCAAGCCCACATGTGTAAGGGGTTTCTATACAGATTCTGGAGGGTTTTTTTTTTTTTTTTTTTGGAAGCAGCCATCGTTATAAAGCCAGTCTCTTGATTGGTGATAACTTCTACACAAAGACACCTTGTAAAGTAGAACCTATACCCCCAAACTGTGCACCGAAGAGTCTGTCATGCTTGTAACTATGTGCCAGGCTCCAAGCAAATGTTAGATGCTTATCTTTTTAATCCTCCAAAAACCCCAAGGAGCCAGTGCTGATGCTATCCCCATTTTAAAAAAGCACATAACAGAAGTTTGGGTGCATTTAAAAGATAACTTGCCTGAGGTCACCCAGCTGAAAGGTTGGAGAACCCTAAAGCCTGCCTTCTCCCCCTCTGACATGTTGCCTCTTGGAGTGCTGGTCAACCTCTCCTGAAAGTCTTGACTGTTGCTAGCCACACCTGCCTGTCTGCCTTCCTTCTGGGGCACTTGGAAGCATCTTTCCTGCTCATTCTGTCCCCAGCTGAAATAGAAACCCACACAAAATAGAATCCCACACAAAATCCCCCTTCAAGTACATCTGACTAGTCATTAAGTTGCCCCCAGGCCAACATCAAATTCTTTAAACTTTTAAATATATCTACGTTTGAAATATTATTTTTATGCCATTAGAACCATTACATGATTATTGTAGATGCCCTTGAGGAAAAAGGGTTTCTGCAAAGGGGGACCCTAGAATGTGACCAACATTTCAGAATCCTGGTTCTTTCAATTCAAGATATGAAATTGGCTTTTCAAGCACTCTGTGCTGATGGAGCCTGAATAAAGTGGAAGGAGTGCATTTCAAGAGTTTCCTCTTTGAAGATGTCCTCCAATGTCTGCTCTTGGGTTGTGTGACTGATAAGGACTTGGAGTTAACACATCTTTACCTGATACTGGCTCTCCCTTTCCATTAGAAAGTGTAAATTCAGAGGCCTTGAATGTACCTGGTTTAGATTTTTCGATACTGAAAGGCAATGTTAATCAGGGTATTTGACAGTGATGTGGAATTTAAACCTGAATAAAAGGAAATAGCTTAAATGAACAGCTTAGGTGCTGCTATTCCTGTCCAAACTGCTTTTTCAGGGACTCAGAACTCAGGTGCTCTGAAAGGGCCTGAGATTCCTCTGACTGGGTACCTTGATGGGAAAGAAATCCCTGCACGAAACCTCTCACTTCTGACCTCTCTTGGCAGAAGTGTGCACAAAGTCCAGTTTCAAAACTGCTTCTGCATGATAATAGCAATATTACTTTTAAATTGAAATTTTAATCTTTTCAGCCTGGTGTGTAAGCAAATAATTGAGACCTAATTTACTTTATTTAATAAGCTGGCAGCCAACATGGTTAAGCTCACACTGATAAAAACTTGGAGGCAGGGTATTTGTTTACAGTCTTCCAGATTTTTCTGACTGGCTTGTTTGGGTCTGAGCATGGTCGTCGGGAGCAGCAGGAGGCCAGGACAGCAGAACTTGGGCATTTAGAACTCCCACACTGTCCTCGGGTGCCTGAGGCATCAGCATGCATAGCCAGAGACTACAGGAACTGTTGGAGGAGAGGGCAACAGAGGGCGAGATGGCTAGATGGCATCTCTGACTCAATGGACATGAATTTGAGCAAACTCTGGGAGATAGTGGAGGACAGAGGAGCCTGGTGTGCTGCAGTCCATGGGGTCGCAGAGTCAGACAGGACTTAGCGACTGAATAGCAACGACAGGAGCTGTCCATGGTTCTCAAAGGCTAGCGAATACAGGAGCTGTCCGTGGTTCCTAAGATCTAGAGCTCACAGGAGTTGTCCATGGTTCCCAAAGGCTGGTGACCACAGGAGCTGTCTAAGGTTCCAGATGAGGGGAATGGGCTGAACTCCCAGTGCTTGTGTGGGCAAGGCTACAGCATCCTTCACAGCAGGAGAGAGGAGCCAGTGATATCCCATTTAGGAAACAGCGTGGAGTGGGGCAGGAGTGGGCGAGTTGGGCTCATATAAGACAGTCTTCAAAGACAGCTCTTTTCTTATTAGACATCTCAGCTCGGTGAAGATATTTAATTTCTTTGAGCCTTGGTCTCTTCATCTGTAAAAAATGCACACAGTCATGCTTTTCCTTCAGGCTTGGTAAAAGGATGAACTATAAAAACAGTGTACCATGGCTGTCATGGGGTGATGCCCACCATGGCCACTGGCCTAGGGTGACATGGAGGTGGCCTCAGTGCTGACCGTGGTATGTATGCATGTCCCCTGGGGGCACGTGCACTCCCTTCCCTGCTGTGAGGTTACAGGTGAGCATGTGACCAGCTTTGGCTGATGCAGCATGAGCAGAGTGATGTGGCTCTCTTATGGTAGAGCATTTAAAAGCCAATATGTTGTTGGTTCCTTGCCTGGATTCAGTGCCTCCATCAATCGGCCTGGATCCCTGAGCAAAAACAAGATTTTTGTTTGTTTTAAGTCACTGAAATTTAAGGGTGGATTGTTACTACGTAGATGTTTGTGACACGACTGAGTGACTTCACTTTCACTTTTCACTTTCATGCACTGGAGAAGGAAATGGCAACCCACTCCAGTGTTCTTGCCTGGAGAATCCCAGGGACGGCGGAGCCTGGTGGGCTGCCATCTATGGGGTTGCACAGAGTTGGACATGACTGAAGCGACTTAGTAGCAGCAGCAGCAGACGTTTGTGAGGATGCATTTTCCCCCTTCAGTGAGAGGCTGATGCTCCACAGAGAAGGTTAGCTTTGGGCACAGTCTTGTGTTAGGACACAGCATCTTCTAGATGTAGGAGGAGCAAAGACGATTCTAGATGGAGGGACGAACACCAAGGTCTGGAGGGGGGTGTCTCAGGCTCCCTCCAGGAGATTTCTGTTCCTTCTTTGTCTACCCCTTCCTCCTCTCTTCAATCTACTTTTTCCTTCTCTCTTCCCTGTTCCATCTCCTCCCTTCCAGCAGCCTCCCTCTGTTTGCTTCTCTCACCAGGCATCCTGAGGCTTGGGTCTTCCTGAAAGTTGTCATCCAGCTGGCCTTTGTCCCCAGAGAGATTGTGTTCAAGCTCTTTGCAGCATCATTTTCTCCTGTTTCCTGGGTTTCTTGTTGCTGTCTCATTTCTCAAAGGTGATGAGGATTAGATAGTGAAGCTGATAAGTGCAAATTCTCCATTGGCTGAGTGGGCACAGTGGTGAGGTGTCAGCCATACAAGAGACATGTTCAAATGGCATCCACCCAAGATTAATGCCTCCCTAGGAGCACAGCTCTTGTGCCCTGGGTGGATTCTGTAAAAACCCTGGAATTTCTATTGCCATATGACTTTCTGGTTTTCACACCCCTTCTCTCCAATTAATTCCATTTAATCAGTTAGTGAATTCCAAGCTAAGTCGTCCTGAGAGCAGGGAATGCTCCTGGTCATAATTGTACAGTCTATCTGGGAGCCTGGGAGGCAGAGAATTTCTTTTCTTGTGCAGGGAAAGTGGAGTCTTTCTGGCCTAGTGGGATAAGACTTTGGCTGGATGGCACTCAGAGCTGTGCTTTATTAAGATAATCTGAATATAATCGCTGCAGGAAGAGAACCTATTAATTATTATGACAAGGAGAAATTTTTGAGTGTGGAAAAAGGGACGAGAGTCACTCCAAGGTAAAATAAACCACTGCAATTGCTAGAGTCCAGGTAATTGCTCAAGTGAGACAAACACTGACTAGGTAGTCACAGGGGGGGTCATTTGAAAAACAAAATGCAATTAAAAGTTTAATACTTGATGGAATTAGTAAACTAAGAGTTTCGGGAATGGGACTTCCCTGGTGATCCAGTGGTTAAAGATCCACCGCCAGTTTAGGGGACACAGGTTCTACCCCTGTTCTGGGAGGATCCCACCTGACATGGGGCAACTAAGCCCATTTGCCACGAGTACTGAAGCCTGCCCTCTAGGGCCTGTGAAGCCGCCGCAATGAGAAGCCTGAGCTTTGCAACTAAAGAGCAGCCTGTGCTTGCCACAAGCAGAGAAAACCCACACGTAGCAATGCAGACCCAGCACAGCGAAAAAGTATTTAAGAAACAAAGATTTGCAGGAAAACGGGTCTTCTAGAGAGACGAGTGGATCTACTGGTTGTTCTGGAAGGGCCAGGGAGCTGGGGATGTGGCGGGCACTGCTCTCGGCCACCTTTGCCTGGAGAGGCTTTCTCTATGTCACCCATGAGTTGTCATCCTGTTGAGCTCTGCCAGAAATCCAGCATTCCTCAGAAGCATCTTGAGCATTCCTAACCAAGCCCTTGCCTTCTTTTCATCTGTCACTGGGTAGTGGCTTGTGCCTGTGCAGATGGCTCTGCACACGTGTGGAGACACGATGCCTGAATGGTCTTTGCATCTTCCAAGGCGGGAACGACCCCTGGAAGCTCAGCTTTGCGACGAGACTTTCCCCAGATGCACTCGAAACTCTTCATAAGACGTTTGAGACTTGGAGATGATCCATCAACCTGTGTTGCAAATCTCCTCTAGCTTTAGGAATTAGTTGAAAATTAAAGTTACAGACAGGCCAAATCTCCCGAGTCCCAGACCGACTCAGAAATGTACAGTGTGCGGCTTCATTTTCACAAGTAGCTCCTCAATAACGTACTCGAGGGGAATATAGTTGAAAGTCAAGTTGGCTAACTTGACCCCAAATGTCAGCTGTTGGCTGGACCATGAGCTCAGTGGGTTTCAGTGTGGGGGTCACACACTCACTGCCTGTTGATTCTGCGGTTTTGGCCCAAGCTGGAGGTCAGTGGGGTCAATACGAACAATACAGAGGGACACTGCTTGATCTGTCTCTGAAAGCTGGAAACATTGGTCAGGAAGACTACCCCCGACCTGTGTGGACAGCCCACCCTCTCTCCCATCTTCACTTGGATCCTTGATTTGGGGTAATTGTGATGAATGATGTCACACGTTCTGATTGATTCCATCCGTTTTTGGTGTCTCCTGTTTACAAAGAAGCAACTAAGAACCAAGAAGCTGAGATGCTTTTCAAAGTGTCTACTCATCCCCCAAACAGTTATTAAGCTCTTAGTGTATGCCAGGCACCATCCTGAATGCTGGGGATGCAGTAGTTGGAACAGTCTAGGTCCCTGCCTTCATGGAGCTTATACTCTAGTGGGAGGAGAGGGTTGGGACAGTCAGTGGGATGATAGCTAGATTTCATGATGTCTCAGAGGGTGACCCATGCTGTGAGAGCAAGTAAGGAAGGGGCAGGGAATAGAGAGGATGGGGGCTGGGTAACATTAAGCAGAGAGTCAGGTTATCAGGCGTGCCACCCCCAGCGTTTGGGTAAAGCCTGGGAGCCGGGAGTGAGCCATGTGCACATCTGGGGAAGGATGTGCACTCGAGAGCAAACAGCAAGTACAGTGTCCTGCTGATGGGATTGTGCCGGCCCCCTGGAAGGATGGCTGGGAGATAGTGCGGTGGAACTGAGTGAACAGGAGAGGGGGCATGGATGGAAGTGAAGACGGAGAAAGGACAAATGCTGTGCTGCGTGGGGCTCAGACTGCTGCGAGGGGCTGGGGCCACTGTTCTGGACCAATGCTGGGGTCATCGGCCGGTCGTAGGCACTCTCCTTCCTTTTCTGGATATTGCATTGCCAGTCTGACTGGCTTGCTCTCCAGCCCAAGCCTCTCTGTTTCAGATTCTCAGGACTGTGACCTTCCCCCCCCGCCCCAGTCTCCCCCTCCACATTCTCACTGACTCACTCAATTGCCATGGATCTGGTGTCAGTACCTTTTCACCTTCATGCTGTCAGACCCCAGAAGCCCCTCTGGGGACCGCCCCCAGCACCTGTGCTCCCTCCTCCTAGTGCCCCGAACCCCTCCCTTCTTCAGTCACCAGAATCCCCTGGAACCTGGTGATCCTCATCGTCCCTCATAGTCTGAGGGTCCATCCGACTCAGCTCGGATCCCACCACTGGTCATTTGCTCCCCTGCATCCCTCACCAGGTCCCTTGCCCTCTCCCACGTCATCAGACACATCACCCTCCTTAGACCCAATTCCCTCCTAGTCTGTGTCTGCACATGCCTCACTGCCCCGAAGACAACTGCAGCATCTCGATGCCCAGCTGGCTTTGGATTCATGACCTTGGACCTCAAGTGCAGTCTCCACCTGGCCTGACACCCTCCCAACTGTTCTCTTCCACTCCATCCATCGTCCCTCCCCGCCTCTCTGCCCAGGCCCCGCTCACTCCTCCCTCTCACTCACTCACTCCCTTTCTCACGAGGAAGCCCAGCTGTCAGAATAGAATGTTCAGCCCTCACCCAGCCCCTGGCTCGCTCAGCGGAGGCAGAGTGGAATAGGACTGCACAGGCAGAGAGGACGCTACTGGGCCAGTAGGAAGATGGGCTATTTGTGCCCTTGGCTGAGGACACGTGTTACATGAGAACTTGACCCCAAGTCCCATCTGTTTTGAGCCATATCTTCTGCTATTTTCCTTTCCCTGTGCTCTGCTGGCAGTTTCCTCTACGGCCTTACTTTTCCGTTTCTTCTTTCTCATCAGTGTCCACGTGTGCCCCCATCATAGAAAGTTGCCTGTCGGCTCACTTCCCCTCCAGCTCTGACTCCATTTCTGTTTTCCCCTTTGCAGCAGCTTGGAAGGGTGAGCTGTATGTTTTCTCTCCGGGTCACCTCCACCCCGTGGTTAGATACTAGGACACACGGCAGCAGCTTCCTCTCTGCTTTGCTGCAGTTTGTCCCCCTGCTTTCCTGTCTTACAGTCTCACCACACCGGCCCAAGAGGTCTTGTTAGAACATGCACCTGTCACTTTACTTGTTGGCTACAAAGCCTCGCGAGGTCCCCTTGTCACTCAGAGTAGAGGCCAGAGTCCTTGGTATGACCAGCAGGCCCTCACGGGACCTGCCTCCAGGTGTCCCCCTGAGCTCACTTTCAACTCTCCCCTCTCTCACTCTGGTCATTGGGCATCTTGACCACTCTCACCCCAGGGCGTTTGCACCGGCTGTCCTTGCCTGGAGTGCTCCTCTTTCGCACATGTGTGTGGGTCCCTCAACCCCATGGACAGGGTATCTGTCTGTTTTGCTGTGCCAGCACATCCAGCAGGGCTTGGTGAGTGCTTGGTGCTCCATACACCCTGGTGGAATGAATGAAAGAATGAATGAGTGACTGCTGCCTCTAGGAGCACCAAGTCTTCCTGATGAGAGCTGGCTCTTAGCAACACGGCATCCAGCAGTCCCCTCACCCTGGTTTGGCCTCAGGCTTCGATCTTGCTGCTGTCCCCCGATCCTCTGTCCTCACCCACCTTGGGGACCCCTTCCCTGCTGGCTGTGTGCTCCTACAGCCTTGTTGAATTGAGTGCCTGCTGGAGGTCGGGCCCTGGGCTTGTCTGGCTCGCTGCAAACCATCCACCCTCATCACCTCTGAGTCAGTCGCTGCTGGCCCATGGTTCTGCCCCGCCCAGGCAGGGGACTTCTGCCTTCTTCACTTCTTTTCCTGCTGTTCTCCAAGTGTATCACCATGAGCTGGGGGTTGGGGCCCGGAGGCTTCCTGCTATCTCATGGAGAGCTTTCCCCCACTCCCACCCTCGAGAGACTCCATCCTCCCCAGGAGGAATGATGGGAAGAGAGGCCAGCTGCCCCACATTTCTTGGTTCCTACAACAAAAAGCAGGTCTTCTATGGTTTTTCTGAGTTTGAGGATGGTAGGCAACACTGATGGATGATTCAGGGCCTTATTCCTGCCAGAGCAGATTATGTATGTGTTCATCTTCTAATTCTTTTTCCTTTCACTTCTGTGAGATTTGTTGGAAGCAACTAGTGAGGCCAAGTGACAACTCATCTCCTCCTGAGGAGGGGCTGGGTGAGCACTGCAGTAACAGAAGGCAGGGTCAGCCCCATTTCTCCTGGGTCTCTGGGATGGCACCCCAGGAAAAGATCCAGCCCCAGTGCAGGCAGTCTGTGCCAAGGGGGAGGGAGCTTGCAGGGGACTCCCATCTCATTGCGAGGCCGCTGGTCAGAGTGGACAGCAGTGTGGCCTTCGGGGCCAGGCTGACCTAACTTTGACTTACAGCTCTGCTTCCTGCTCCTGGGAGCCCAAGAGAGGCAGCCTCTCTGGTCAGTGTTGTCATCTGCAGGCTGGTCTTGCTGGGTTGCTATGAGACTGGATGAGAACAGGTGACTGGTGAATAGTAAGTATTAACTGGAAACTCATTTCAAGTAAAGTCGTACGTTGCAAACCAGGGGTTTCCCTTTATGACCATGTTAAACATCCATGTGAGGCCTCTTGAAGCCCTGGGTTGGCTCAGCTCTGCCTCTCAGTGGCTCCAGGGAAACTTAGCGCCGAGAGCTCCACTGCCTCTCATGTGAGATGGGGCACAAACGAGAGGACACACAAGAAGGGATCTAAGGCACAGCTCATGTTTGGGAGCTGTGATCTCTTAATCTTCACGCAGTGAACACCCCTTGTGCCCTTTCTGTTTCAGATGCCGTGCAGGAGGGCAACCCCCATGTAGAGAGACTGCCGGGCAGAGTGTCCCGGGCTCCTTCACCTGGACGGCTCCATCCTTATCTGGGGGCTGTGGCCCCGTCACAGTGGAGGCCCCAGACCATTCTCTCGTCTTTCCCATGCAGGGGTTTACCTTCCCGGACACTCAAGCCCTCAGAGGTGGAGATCATCTCTCCACCATGAGCCCCGACTTGAAGGATCTGGGGATCTGAGGATCTGCCACCCCAGTGCAGAACAACCTGGTCCCAGTTTCCTTCCTGGGCACCCTCCATATGAGATCGTGTCCCACTAGACGCAAGCTGGGCTGTTTCAGTTCTCACGCAATTTGCAGACGACCCCCTGTGAGCCCAGTAATTCCTCCAGTGCTCAGCAAGGGCAGAAGCACACGCGCTCGGTCCTGTGTGACTCTTTGGGGCCCCATGGACGGCAGCCCGCCAGGCTCCTCTGTCCGTGGGATTCTCCAGGCAAGAGTGCTGGAGTGGGTGCCGCTTCCTATTCCAGGGAATCTTTCTGACTCAGGGATCAAACCCACATCTCTTGTGGTTCCTGCATTGGCAAGCCGATTATTTACCAACTATGCCAAAGCTTGAAGGCATGGGGCTGGTCCCTGGAGCCCAGAGGACACCAGAGAGTGACAGCTCAGGGGGCTTCAAGTCACACTCCCTTAAGATCGTCCCTCCCCTGGAGCTGGCCAGAAAAACGGCACATCACAGACACGCATGGTTTGCTGACCTCTTTTGATGTTACTGTGGCACCTTTGAATATTTAAATGTACAGTTTCAATAATTTATTTTTAACCACTCAAATAGCTGAACCTGCAATTAGAACATGCTGCCGCCAGGTGGGAAAGGGGACCGTGGTCTGACCTATTTGCTCAAGCTGTGTGTGATTGTCTGAAAGGCATCTGGGAGGAATTTCTTTACCAGCTCTTTTTGTTTTAGAAAACGGAAAAAGTACTCTGATAAAAACAAAGACATTGAAGACAATGCCCTAGAAAACCAGACATAGGCACTCGAGGAAGGGGAACGTAGCTGGTATTTGCTGAGTGCCTTTTAAATCCGGGCCTATCTTTGGCCCTAACCATGCAGTGACAGGAGTGACCTGATGTCCCGAGGGAGGAGGCCAGAGTTCATGGATGGATGGGAGGCAGGTCACTGAGGAACACTTGGCAGGTGCTAAGGAGGGGTTGTCAGCAGGAGGATGGCTCTGGAGAGAAGCTTGGTGGGCAGTCCAAGGCCTGGGGTATCTCCAGGGATTGGACGCAGGTGGAAGCATGTTTATCCTTGGGGACAGTGAGGGCTTATCCTGTCCCCTTTCGGAACCCCGCCTGAGTTACAGGCCCCAGAGCTGACAGCCCAGGCTCACACCCTCCCCTTTCTGCTTACCTCTTCTTTGGCCCCACTTCCTCCTCCTTTTTACCCTCCGGGTTCCAGACTGGCCCCTTTCTGGGGCGGTGGGATGCAAGCGGGGAGACGCTGGGCCTCCCACCCGGCCCAGGCTCCAGCTCTGGGGCCTTCCTCTGGTCCTTGGCAACCTGAGGTCCTTCCGGCAGCTTTTGCTCAGTTTGGGGTTGGAGCCATGCCGGGTGCCCTGTGTCCGGCCTTTCTTCCTGCATCGCGCGGTCACTGCCGCATGCACGTACTGTCCATCAGGGCAGCCGTGGCCCCGGATATCGATTTTTGCAAGAGCTTGTATCCCTGCCAGAGCAGCGGATTGAAAGGCCAACGTCACAGGTATTTAAACATAGATTTAAAGTGGGTTTTACGACACCTCTATGCTGCAGGCTCAGCAGTGTCCCTGGTTGGCGGGATGGCTCTCGCTGCATTCAGGTTGTGCTCTATTCCTTACAGGAAAGGCTGAGATTTCCAGGGCCTCCTCATGTGCAACTGCCACTGGACCAGCCTGGCCCACGAGGGAGGAATCCATGCAGGTCAAGTGCAGACCTGTGGTTTTGTTTCCTCGTGTGTGAGGAAGGGGTCCTGACAACATCCTGACTGGCATGCAGATGAGATTCTGGTGTAGCCAGCCTCCTGGCCTAGGGTACTCACAGTTTGTCCTTGCTCCTGTGGACAAAGTCCCTTCTCTGATCATAAATCCTTCCCCTCTGAGCTGGGATGGACCCAAGGACTCCTCAGAGCCGGTGCTAGGAGGAGCTTTTTCTACCTGAGGGCACCTAATTCTCTCCTCTCCTTAAACCATCAGCATGTTTTAGATATCACCCTGACCTGTGGAAAGATGACAAATATTTCTGATCAATCAGACAATTCCAACGGCTAAGGTTAGCGTGGGGCACGCTCTGTACGCTCTGTAGGCTGGACTCTTCTGGGCTGGGTGGCCGGAGCTCCTGGGGAGTTCCGCGTTTGTGTCATCTTGGCCTCTGGCAGGCCCTGGCCCAGCATCACTGCCTGGTTCCTGGGCTCTTCTTTCAGTTGCTCCCCTTCGCCCCGGACCACCCCAGGTTATCCTTCCATCCTTTCCATCTCAGGTCCCCACTCCTGTCCTGTCCCTAGATATTTCTGTCTCCCTAGAAAAGCTTGGGAGGAGAACCCCACTGAACAGCAGACTTCTTCCCTGACTCAGAAACTCAGTCTGGCTCAGGTTAAGAGTGTTGTCTAGTAGCTGGTGGGGTGGATGGGGTGGTGGTGACAAGTCTGGGGCAGTTAGAAGGGCTCGAGAAATCTTATGATCTGATGACTGCCCAGGTCCCCTTGTGCCCAGTCTTGTTCAAATGGGCCCTCTTTTCTTCCTTTTTTACTCTCATGGGAACTTCCTCCCAGTCCTTACGCCCGAAGCGATCAGAGTGGAATCGTGTGTTGAGGAGGGATTGAAAATAAGATATAACAAGTGAAATTGATTGTGCTTTCCATTACGCTGGGCACTTTCGCTTAGGGCTTTAAAGATGTGATTGGATCCAAATCTCATAGAAACACTAAGAAACAGGTGCTGCAATTACCCCCATTTTAGCTGAGAGTAACCCGAGGCACGGGGAACACTGTGCATCGGCTGAGAAGCTGGATCGGAGCCCGAGTGGCTATGCCCCAGGCTGGGCAGCAGCTGCAGCCCCGAGACCTGGCTTCAGGACTGCTGGGGTTGTTCTGTGCCTTGATGTGCATGAGCTGTAGTGCCTGCATGTCTGCAGTGGCTAATTGGTGATTCAGGCACTTTAAGGTCAGTAAATCCCCCTTCTAAGGGGCTGTGTTTGTGAGCTTGGGCTGCCACGACAAAATCCCAGAGACTGGAGGGCTTAGACAAGGGAAATGTATTCTCTCACGGTCCTGGAGAGCAAGTCCAAGGTCAAGGTGCTGGCAGGCTGGTGTCTCCTGAGGCCTCTCCCTGTGGCTTGCATGTGGCCTCCTCCTTGTGTCCTCACGAGGCCTTTCTGCTGCACACACATCTCCAGGGTCCCTCTCTGTCCACATATCATCTTATAAGAACACCAGTCACACTGGATTAGGGCCCAAAGGCCTTTTTAAACTTAATCATGTCTTTCAAGGCCCTTCTCCAAATACAGCTGCAGACTAGGGTGCTGGGGGGTTAGGACTTCAATATATGAATTCTGGGGGTACATGACTCAGGCTAGAATAGGGGCCTCTGCTTCATATGAGACGGAACCCCTTTCTACCTGTGCACGAGTCCTCAGGCCTCTGGGGATGCTGAGCAAGCTGAGAGTTGCAGGTCATGAAGGCAGGGCCACCCACACCCTTGCCCCTGGATTTTATGTCCCATCCCGAACAGCGTCCGTTTTCTCCAGACTGTGGAAAGTTTTGTGACCTCTTGTATAACACAAGAAAAGCCTCTGCATTGAAACTGTTCAAGAATCAGGTTCCAATTTCCCAGGAGCACGTAAAGTGTTGCCAGGAAAGCAGAAATGTTGGAGATTTATGTCGGTTTTTCTGACATAACGAAGATTTCCCTTTGTTTCTTGGAACTGACTGGAGGGCGCTTGCCAAAAGAACGGCCTCCGAAGAAGTAGATCATTTTCTCCTGTTCTTTCTCCTTCTTTTTTTATTCCCTCTCAATTTATTTTCAGGTCAGAGCTTCATGAGGTCGCCGAAGCTGTGAAATCTGACAGACTCACCATCTGAGCAAACAGACTGTCCAAAAACAGGTTTTATTTGGCTCACCGCGTCGACGTGACAGTCTGGGAAAATCCCCAGTCTTTCCGTTTTTGTCTTTGCCTGAAAGAGTTTGGTTCAGTTCAACAAATAATAATTGAGCGCCTCCTTTGTGTGCCAGGTACGAGGTCAGGTGCCAAGGCTCTTAAGCTGGGTAAAACCCAGTCCTGTCCTGAGTGAGCCAGATAAGCAAACACACACTTATTCTCAGAGTGTGTCCCTCATGACCCTGGAATATGTATCCACACGGGTTCACAGGCTGTGGGCCCATGGAAAGTGTCTCCTAACTGCTAATAAGAAGGTGCCACCCTATGCTCCCTGGGTGCCCCCACTGCTCCGGCTCACATGCATTCTAAGTTCCACTGTCTGTGTTGGTCCAGGTGTTCAGTGTTTTCAGTGTTACCCCCATGGAGGGCACATGGATAGGAGGGCTTGGGTTGAGTGTCAAGTGCTTGGAAAGGGCTTTTGGAGGAGGTCAAGACAGACCAGGGAGGAGCAAGGGAAGGCCATTCTAAGTCAAGGATCTAGACTGTGAAATGTACTGAGGCAGGAAATAGCATGGCGGGTTTTTAAAAAATTAACTAATTTGGCTGCATAGGTCCCAGCACACGGGATCTTTGCTGTGGTGCTCAAGCTCTCTAGTTATGGTGCGTGGGCTCTAGAGCATGCAGACTCAGTTGCCGCATGTCATGTGAGATCTTAGTTCCCTGAGCAGAGACTGAATCTGCATCCCCTACAGTGGGAGGCAGATTTTTATCCACTGGACCACAGTCTCTCATGATGGGTTTTATAAAGTGGTGATGGAGCCCTGGGGGAGAGGAGAGAGGAGGAAACGACAGGCTGGATGATGAGGGTGGAGTGGGGCAGCGCCTGGCAGGGCAGTGGTAGCTGAGTTGAGAATAGCACTGTTAGAAGAAGGAGCTGGAAAGAAGGGCAGGATTCAGAGGACAGAAGTTGAAATGCCAGGAGCCAGGAGGAAGAGGGGATGAAGGGTTTGTTTTGATGACTTATGGTGCCATTCCATTTTTAAAATGTGTAACTGTTTATATGCTATGTTGTTCCAGGAAGGACGTAGGTTTCTGGTACACAGATGGTGCTCAATAAATAGCTGTATAATAAATGGTACATTTAAGAAAAATTGTCAAGAGACATATAACACAGTCAGTTGAACATATTTGGTTCATAAAAGGAGGAAAGGGAAGAGAAGATGAGGCAGGATTAAAATACGTGACATGTAACTGTCTATCAGGTGTGACTGCATGTTTGGAGCATGGAGGAACGGTCCTTGAGTGTCAGGCCAGGATGCTGGGAAATGGCTGATGGGGGCACTCCCGGGAAAGTCTTTGCATCAAGTGGATGCGAAGCCTGGGGCTCACACCCAGTCGGGAACAGGGAGGAAGAAGAGGCTCTGGGAGACGACCGGGCATCTTTGCTCTGAGGGTTGCAGGTGTACAAGCTTCTTGTAGCTGCTGTAACAAAGACCACGCACTGGGCAGCTGACAGCAGAAAGCTATTCTCTCCCAGTTCCAGAGGCTCAAAGTCCACAGTCAAGGTGCTGGCAGGGCCGGCTGAGATTCAGACTGTGGGAGCCTCCTCACCTCTTCTGTGTCAGGTAGGGGCCAGCCATCCTTGGCACTCCTGGCCTGCAGCCGCATACCTCCAGTCTCTGCTCTGTGGCTTCTTCCTGTGCATCTGACCTTCTGTGCCAGACGCATTAATAGGACCCCAGACTGTACACCAGGCCCCACCCTCTCCACTCCGATCCCATCTTGACTTGGTTACACCTGCAAAGACCCTATTTTCACATAAGGCCACATTCACAGGGACTGGGGTTAGGACTTCAAAGTAATTGCTTTGGGGAGTACAAGCCCATCACCGCAGCTGGTCTGCAAGTGCTGGTGGAAAGAAATGAAAATGGCAGCGCCTTTCAAGACACATTGGTGTGGAGAAACGCAGCCTCCCCAGAGGGAAGCATCCTCGAGTTGTTATTTTACTAACTTGTTTGCCCATGAGCACCTGTCTGCTCCTCCCACACGCCCCCATGTTAGGAGAGCATCAGCAAGGAGAACGGTCTGTGGTCACGCACGCTTCAGGGCACACTGGCTTAGCTGCATTGCAGGCCTGTCTCTTATACACATCTGGTACATGACTCAGGCTAGAATAGGGGCCTCTGCTTCATATGAGACGGAACCCCTTTCTACCTGTGCACGAGTCCTCAGGCCTCTGGGGATGCTGAGCAAGCTGAGAGTTGCAGGTCATGAAGGCAGGGCCACCCACACCCTTGCCCCTGGATTTTATGTCCCATCCCGAACAGCGTCCGTTTTCTCCAGANTTTTTTTTTTTTTTTTTTTCGGTTTTAAAGCTATCTTGGATATCTTCTCTGGCTCTAAATTTGCATTTAGATTTAGAGTATTAGACATTTTCTTTTTACAAAACCCAGCAAGTTGTATTTACAAGTTCAGCACCCACACTTTTTTTAGAGGGGCACATATTTGTGGTTGTCCCACCAGCATGGGGTGGGGGCACAAGATTGACAAATCAGAGACATTTTCTGCCTCTTGCAGTTTATATTCTAGGGAGGGAGGGAAAGAGATAGTTGTGAAGAGAGTGGTGATTGAGAAGGGCCTGGGAGGGAGAGAGTTCAGTGTGCTCCTGGGCCTGGGGGAGGGGTGAGGTAATGGGGTGGGACGACTGGAACCCTGAGATCACAAAGGGAGAGGGTAGGGCTATCTGGGCCTGATGGGAGCTGTGGGGGGAGTGACTTGAGAGGATTTCTGAATCTTAAGATTTTTTCTATTTTATGTGGACCACTTTTAAAGTCTTTATTGAATTTGTTACAATATGCTTCTGTTTTATGCTTTGGTCTTTTGGTGTGTGTGATCTTAGCTCCCTGCCAAGGGATCACACAGCCTGCATTGGAAGCACAGAGTCTTAACCACTGGGCCACCAGGGAAGTCCCTCCTGGGTCTTTCTCGATGACAGCATCCTGAGGGTGGTCAGGGGGCCGGCTGGGTGACTACAGCAGTTGTCCAGGTGAGATAGGATGGGGCCTGGCTGTGGGGGAGGAGAGAAGTGGACAGCTTTGAGATTTCCTTTAGAGTTACAGCCAAAGAATTTGTAGGTTTTTGACTCACAGAGCCCAGATGATCAGCAGTGCAGTATATGGGGAGGGTGAAGTCCGAGGAGAAAGAGGTATAAGGAAGGAGGCCAAAAAAAACCCAAAAAACAAAACTCTTTGGACACATTTAATGCGAGATATTCATCATACGTCCCCATGGAGAGGGCAGGCAGGCAGATGGATACTGGAGTCAGGGGCCCAGAGAAGTAAGTCTATGTGTCATCAACAAGGACTTGGTGCATAAAGCCATAAACCAGGAGAGGACCCCCTCCCCCACCCCCACCACACACACACACACACGAAGGAAAAAGTGCAGAGAGAAAAGCCGGGGGGCCAGGTGGGACCCTGCAGTGCTCAGATGCTGAGATGTCCTACAGAGTAGAGGAGATGGTGCTGGAGACCAGGCGGGGCTGCCTGAAGAAGCAGGTCTGGGTGGTTTCGGAGAAGCCCGGAGCAGGGCATGGAGGGGTGGCCATTCCTTGGGAGGCCACAGAGAAGCTAAGATAAGAGAGAAGAAGCTAAGATAAGAGAGAAGCACTGGGTTCAGTGTCTAGAGGTTGAGGGTGGCCCTGGAGATGTTTCCTAGTGAACGTGGAGGAGTCGAAAGGGGCAGGCGTGGAACGAGCTGGCAGAGGGAGGGCTGGAGGGAGGAGAGGAGGGAAGGGAGTTCTGCTTGAGGGACGAGGCAGAGGAAGGAGAGCGTCAGGAGTGAGGCCCCTGGGAAGGCCCGAGAAGTTGAGGTGCAGGGCAGGTTTGGAGGATTTGACACGGCCATGATGCTGACTCCATTGCAGCAAGAGGGCCGGAGGAGGAGGTGGGGGCATCCTGCTGCCGGGTTCCGTGCCAGCTGATTGGAGGGGTCCAGAGAAGGGAGAGGGGCTGCTGGGCAGGTGGGAGCCTGAAGTCACAGGATCTGAGTGTAGTAAAGACCAACCAGGGAAATAATTTTTCCCTTCCAACCCAGTGAAGAATTATCCTCTTTTCAAAGAGCAGGTGGCCTCAGGCATGTTTGTCAATGTCCACCGCCTGCCACGTCTGAAAGTGCAGCAGCAGTTGGACTGAGGAAAGGGAAGTAGAGAGGAAGGCAGCATTTGTTTCACCCCCACTGGGGCATCTACTGTCACTGGGGGCCGCTGCCCATCCTGAATGAAGAAGTGACAGGCGCAGTGCTGAGCCCAGGATCGACCGGCTTTTGGAGGAGGGGTGGATCTGAGCATGGATCTGAGGTTGCCGACCTCAACGTCACACTTCTCGAGTCCTGTCAGCCCCTACTCCCCTTTTGGGCCCCCATTCATGCCAGAGGCTTTCTCTCTCCTGCCTTTTTGCTGGTCCACAGTCATCTCCTTCTTCCCAGCGGTTCCCTCTTCTCCTGCCTGGGGCGACAGCCTCACTGGCCACATCCTCAGCTCCTGAGGCTTCAGCTGGTTGCCTTGCTGGATGCATGAGGCCCTTCTACCCCCAGAGTCTCATATTAGGTGGGCTGTCTGTGAGCTCCCCTGGCCCTATGAAGCGTGAATGGCACATCTGTCTCTGTGTGGTAAACAGGGCATGTCATTTTAAAAAGTCGAGGATTTTTCTGGTCTCTGAACAAACCTTTGACTTAGTTATCTATAGATCTGACTTTCCTGCTTTCGAGATCCTTCTGCTTATTCCTGGTACCCATTAACCTCTAACAATGAAATAATTTACCTGCTCCCCACAATCTGAAGGATTTGGTAGAACTTGAATCAGATGGCACATGTAGGGACTTGAAGCTGAAGCCTTGGTTAAAGGAAGAGCAGATGGGTTATAGGGCCATTTGTCTGCTTGAATAAATGGTTTCCTCCTTTTCTGATGCCAGCCACATTGGACATGTGACAGTCAGCTTCCCAAATGGCTGTTAGCCCTGTGATATCTCAGGTGAGCATCTGGGCTAGAGGGACCTGAATAACAGGTGAAATGAAGAGAAAGGAGGTTCTGCTTCCTTGCTGGACTAAATCTTCATTGTGGAGATAGCACAGGCCCGTAGTTTAGAGGACCACATTAGCATCCTTTCCCTATGTATATACTCACTCTGTCATGTCCGACTCTGTGTGGCCTCATGGACTGCACCCAGCCAGGCTCCTCTGTCCATGGAATTCTCCAGGCAAGACTACTGAAGTGGCTTGCCATTTCCTTCTCTGGGATCTTCCCGACCCAGGGATTGAACCTGCCTCTCTTACATCTCCTGCGCTAGCAGGTGGGTTCTTTACCACTAGCACCACCTGGGAAGCATATCCTTTGTCTACATGATGGTATTTGCTATTTTGATTCCCTGGGAGCGACCAGGGGTTTGAATGTTCTCTAGCCTATTTCCAGGCAGTCTTTTGACTTAGTGCCATCTCTGTTTCTTTCCCACTTCCTTCCTCCCTCGCTCCCTTCCTCCTTCCTTCTAGCAAACATTTGGATGTCTACTATATGCCTTGCAAAGAACAGCATAGACCAGTTTCCTGATTTCCTTGTGTGAATATTTAGCCAGTTTAACTCAAAACCTCTTCAGAGAATATCTAGTTCTCCAGGCCGGGCAACTTTTGATTGTTTGCCCAACAGCAAACCCCTCTCCTTTCTTGCTCACGGGTATCAGTGGCCAGATTCTTTGGTAGGGGGAACAGGCCCCTCTCCAGCACCAGGGAGTAAATTTGGATCAGTCTCAGCCCTTCATGCCAATGATTGGTTTAGGGGTTGCCTGTGACGCAGTTATTGCCACTGAGATGTGTAGGAGCTCCTGGAGAAATTCCTGCCTCTTAAAAAGCAGTCTGTGAGTTGTGTCTTCTAGGGTTTGGAAGATGTGATGATGGGGAGGGGGTGCTGCTGTGATCTCTGGGCAGCTGCATGGGTCAAGCCTGAAGTCAGAGGAGGGCTCAGCGGAAAGAGAAGCCCAGGTTCCCGATGATGTCGCTGATGCCAGCTCCGCCTCCAGGCCTCCTAGGATCTGAGATACTCACTTGTTCTCCTGTTTGATATTCAGTTGCTGTTGTTCAGTTGCTCAGTTGTGTCTGACTCTTTTCGACCCCATGTCCTTCACCATCTCCCTGAATTTGCTCAAACTCATGTCCATTGAGTTGATGTTGCCATCCAACCATCTCATCCTCTGTCATCCCCTTCTCCTCCTGCCCTTAATCTTTCCCAGCATCAGGGTCTTTTCCAATGACTTGGCTCTTCACATCAGGTAGCCAGAGTATTGGAGCTTCAGCTTCAGCATCAGTCCTTCCAGTGAATATTCAGGGTTGATTTTCTTTAAGATTGACTGGTTTGATCTTGCTGTCCAAGGGACTCTCAAGAGTCTTCTCCAGCACCACAATTCAAAAGCATCAATTATTTGGCGCTTAGCCTTCCTTATGGTCCAACTCTCACATCTGTACATGACTACTAGAAAAAACATTGCTTTGACTGTATGGACCTTTGTTGGCAAAGTGATGTCTCTGCTTTTTAATATGCTGTCTAGGTTTGTCATGGAGAAGGCAATGGCACCCCACTCCAGTGTTTTTGCCTGGAGAATCCCAGGGACGGGGGAGCCTGGTGGGCTGCCATCTATGGGGTCGCACAGAGTCGGACACGACTGAAGCGACTTAGCAGCAGCAGCAGCAGCAGCAGGTTTGTCATAGCTTTACTTCCAAGGAGCATTGGGTTGGATTTCTAGAATTTTTTTTTTTTTTTGCAACTAAAAGTATTCACTTGTCACCATGGCCCACATTCTAATCCTCATTGTGGCTCATTGTGTTGTGCCTGATTTTTTGCACAAGCATTTTCTCTTCTAACTTGGAAAGTGCTTAGGGTCCTCTTAGCTTTTCTCTTCTGTAAGTTTCCCACCCAGCATGGCACCTGGCCAGCCTCAGGTCTTGCATGCACTAGGATATCAATACATGTTTATTGAGTTTGAGTTTTTAGGACAGGCGTTTAAATTTAGTGACTACCCAGGGCTTCTGAGAAATTACTGAAAGCCAATCTGTGGCCCGAAGGGAGGACAGCTTCTACTGCTGGGCTGGGCTGATGCCGTGGGTATGAACAAGTCCCTGCAAAGTGCCAGGGAAAATCCATCATGTCTCCTGAGCTCTGGCTTTTATTGAAAAATCCATTTATAAATAATCTGGACAAATAAAATAAAAGACAGTTTATTGGGATTCAGAAGAATTCATGGCTACAGAACCTCAGCTCAGTCTTGCTCCTTAGGTTCCAGTGAGCTGTGGGCTTTGCTCTCCATCAAGGGACCCCTCCTGGCTGTCCCAGGGGCTTCCCTGAGACTGAGGCTCTTTCTTATGTTCCAGCATGCTAGGCATGAACATCTTCTTTTTACACACTGGCATTTAAGGGGAGTTTTAGGTGAGTGGAATTATTGCTATGTTTTCATGTAGATAACAAACAGAGGGGAGGGGAAGGTGGCCTTCTGTGTTGGCCTCTTCATTTCCTTGCTGGAGAACCCTTGAGCCAGTAGGAGGGATAGCTAGAGCTGGACACAGGCCTGGCCTCTGCAGGGCTGTAAGGGAGGAAGGGCAGAGTGTGGACACTCACTCCCCTCTAGGTCCCTCTTCCACGTCCTTGACCCCACGAGACCCCTGGTGGCTTATGGGTGTCTTCCCAATTTGCATCACATCTTTATGGTTGGGCCTTAACCCAAACGCAGCTGGGAAAGTCTGACTTCATTTGCCACGAAGGAGCAGCTGCCATTTACGGAGCCCCAGCTTCATGCCATGCTCTGTGCCAGGGTCTTTCTGGCTTCCCTTCCCCCAGACCTCACGGAGACCCTCAGAAGACAAACAGGAGATGCTGATAATTTGGGGGTCTTGCCTGGGGTCACACAGCTTGGAAGTGCTGGAACTGGGTTTAGAAGCTGCAGTTTCTCTCTTGGAGCGTCACCTCCTTTCATTGAGATGACAGTGATCGTATTTTCCAGACCAAGAATTGGATGAAGACTGCCTGGCGCAGAGTCAGGAGGCATAAATAGTTGTTGAAGGAATAAGCAAAGGAATGGGAGCTCGGTTCAGTCAATAGGACAGATGTGCAGCAGTGGACATTTCTGGGCCATCTGTCTCAGGCCTCCAGGTCTCTCCTCCTTTGGAGGATGGGCTGGGAGGGGGAGCTCCACAGTATCTGAACAGCCACGTTCTCAGTCACTGTGGGCCTTGACTGAAACTCGGGAAGTGGGCCAGGCAGTGGGGTGGCCGTGGGCGTGCACACGGCTGCTGACTGGGTGAACTTGCCAAGACACCCAGGTCTGAACTGAAACTCAAGACTTTACTCCAGGCCCAGCTTGGGAAAATATTACATGGTACAAAATAAAATTAAACAGTATTAACCACAGGCCCGAATTGCACCTATATTTTAAAAAGCATCGTGCAGTTGAGACTTATAAAGTCTGACGCCAGCATGAGGCTGTCTTGGTTAATGAGAACCTCTGCGGCTCCCTGCTCGTTTCCTCGACCCCTCCTTTCCCCAGTCTTGCTCCTCATCTTCTGAGGCTCTTGGGCCTCAGAGTCCAAGGGTGGTTCCTTGGGATGATGTGCCCTCTGTTCTCTAGAGGAAGGAGGGCTCCCCTGAGAGGCGGGCCAGGAAGTATCCAGAAGTGCCAGCTCCCTGAGCTTCAGCAGCTGCAGGCACCTCTCCTTTCTTCTGCCAACAAAAAGAAAGACAGCAAAACCTGGGCAGCTCAGACTTGCCTGGCGGTCCAGTGGTTAAGACTCCCTGCTTCTTACCCAGAGGGTGAGGGTTTGATCCCTGGTCAGGTAACTAAGATCCCACATGCTGAGCAGCTTGGTCAAAAAATTAGAAAAAAAAAAATCCCCAGGGCAGTTCATATGAGAGGGGCCACCTCAGGAAGGCGCTCAGGTCCCCCTGGTGTTATAGCCAAGAAAGGACCAGAAAGGAGAGGTGTTATGTTACACTCAACTTTCTCGATTTGAAGGAGCCTGGATATTTAAACAGCCACTTCTGGCTTCATCTCAGCTTTGTCATTAATTCATTTTAGGTCCTGAAATAAATTGTCTTTCATTGTGTAACTTGTTTTTCCTCACTTAAAAGATGGGCTTGAAAGCAATGCCACTGGTGGTCACTATTGTTGCCCCACTGCTGTAGCATGAGTTCCCAGGGTCATTCATTTCCCTTCCCAGATTCTAAAGCTCCTTGGGCTTTGCAAGACATATATACACTGTACATAAAATTGTTGTTGTTGTTGATCAGTTGCTAAGTCATGTCTGACTCTTTGCGACCCCATGAACTGCAGCATGCCAGGCTTTTCTGTCCATCACTGTCTGCCCGAGTTTGCTCAAACTCATGTCCATGGAGTCAGTGATGCCATCCAGCCATCTCATCCTCTGTCACCCACTTCTCTTCTTGCCCTCAGTCTTTCCCAGCATCAGAGTCAGCCTCTTTTAAAAAAGTTTTTATTTAGAGTATAGTTGATGCACAGTGTTTTATTAGTTTCAGTGAGTTCGGATCTTCCCATTAGGGGGCCCAAGTATTGGAGCTCCAGCTTCAGCATCAGTCCTTCTGATGGATATTCAGGGTTGATTTCTTTTAGGATTGACTGGTTTGATCTTCTTGCAGTCCAAGGGACTCCCAAGAGTTTTCTCCAACACTGAAGTTCTAAAACGTCAGTTGTTTGGTGCTCATCCTTCTTTATGGTCCAACTCTCACATCCATACATGACTACTGGAAAAACCATAGCTGTGACTATAAGGACCTTTGTTGGCAAAATGATGTCTCTGCTTTTTAAAACACTGTCTAGGTTTGACCTAGCTATTCTTCCAAGGAGCATTTTTTAAATATATAAAATAGGTAACTAATAAGGACCTACCATATAGCATGGGGAACTCTACTCAATACTCTGTAATGAACCATATGAGTTATTCAGTTTTGTCCAACTTTTTGCATCCCCGAGGACTGTAGCCCACCAGGCTCCTCTGTCCATTGAATCTTCCAGGCAAGAATACTAGAGTGGGTTGTGGTTTCCTTCTCCAGGGAATCTTCTTGACCCAGGGATGGAACCCATATCTCCCGCATCTCCTCCATTGGCAGGTGGATTCTTTACCACTAGCACTACCTGGGAGAACCTGTATGGGAATAAAATTAAAAAAAAAAAAAGTGTGGATATATGTATAGGTGGGCTTCCTAAGTGGCCCTAGTGGTAAAGAGTTTGCCTGCCAACACAGGAGATATAAGAGACATAAAAGACTCGGGTTTAATCTCTGGGGAAGATCCCCTTGGAGGAGGGCATGGCAACCCACTCCAGTATTCTAGCCTGGAAAATCCCGTGGACAGAAGAGCCTGGTGGGCTGCAGTCCATACGGTTGCAAAGAGTCAGACACGACTGAAGCTACTTAGCACGCATGCACACATATGCATGTGTACAACTGATTCACTTTGCTGTACACCTGAAACTAACACAGCGTTGTGAATCAACTATACTCTAATAAAAATTAAAGAAACACAGCAAAACCAAACCAAACAGATGTCTTTTGAGAACTTGGCTTTCTCTCTAATATGCAGGTTACCTCTAGTGACCCTAGTGGTGGCAGTAAAGGGAGTGGTCAACTGAGACCCAGGCCTTGACCTGGACCAACCTTCCTGGCGGCTCTGATGCATTCTCTGTCGGCAGCAGGGAGGTGACAGCAGGAAAGTCCTCCCTAGTGGCCCCACCTCCCCCATACATCCCTTCATCTCATCACACTGTCAGTAGTCGCCACTTTTTTCTAAGCATAGAAATCATTTGTGTGTGTGTTTTACTGGAAAAGTTAGTCCAGGGAACCTAAAGACTTGGTGAAGAGCTTGCTTCTGTGCACAGCACTGGGACACAGACGTGCTTTTTCTGGCTCTGAACACTCAGGTGAGGTGCATGGTCAGAAGGGAGGCCCGATTTTGTGTGTGTTTCTGGGCAAGAGGAAGTTTAAAGAAGGACAGTCTGAGTGTCAGGCTGCAGCCCCTGGCAGAAGAAACTAGCTATTGGTGGGGCCCCCAGGAGCCCCCTCAGGGTGTACCTGTGCTGGTTGAGCAGGAGAGGGGACGGTGGGTCAGGCCCCAGCCCTGGCTTGCTGTGGAGAGAGGGTGGAATGGCACCCTCCCTTCCCCTCCTCCAACAAGGTCATAAAGGACAAATGAACAGGCAATTGTGGAGGTGGATTGGGTAGGATCTGGGCATGTTTCTCCCGACCTTGATGGGGCCATCCGTGTCCCTCCTGCTTGTAATCTTGGGGCTGGAACAACTGACGAATGGCCTGGTAGGAAACAAAAGCAAACGATAGACTCACTTGAAAGATGCAGTGAATAGAATTTAATTGAATTTTTTTTTTTTGGTGCAGACATTGATTTGACCCTGTAAGACATATCCAGTAAATCATTAGGAGAATTAGTATACATTAAAATGTAGTTTATTATCGTGGAACTTTTATTGTGCTTGTAGCTGTGTTTTTAATTATTATTTTAATGACTTTCTGTATTTCAAATCGTGATAAATCTATTTTATTTTTTTAAAACAAATGGACTGTAGTTTTACAAGGTGATGTGTGGGGCAGAGCTGTTGATGACTACTGATCCTCCATTAATGAGAATGAACAGATTACAAAGACCGAAAATGGACCGATTTACACACTTTAAAAAAAGCCAATTAATATCTAACCATTAAACACAAATGCTATAGATTAGTCCCACCATCTTATCTATTCTCTGGACTCCTATTGGATCATGTGGAGATTGACTTTTTAAACCAAATAACTGAAGGAATCTCTAAAAGTGGAAATGCCTGGGACCAATTAAAATGAAGTGTTTGGCCATAATGTGGTGAAAGTACTCCATGCCTCCCTGTCTAGGGGATCATTATTGAAATGAGCTGAGAGGATGGAGGTGACTGTCCACCCTGACTTTGAGGGATGAAGTAGTAGCTAGGGGCTCTGTTGGTGGGATCTAGTAGGATTGAGGTTGGGGGCTGTTTGTCCAGTGGTAAAGATGGACTGAGGGGCTTCCCTGGTGGAGCAGTGGTAAAGAATCTGCCTGTCAATGCAGGAGACGCAGGGAATATGAGTTTGATCCCTGAATCAGGAAGATCCCCTGGAGGAGGAAATGACTCCTAAAATATTCTTGCCTAAAAAAATCTCCTGGACAGAGGAGCCTGGCGGGCAACAGTCTACAGGGTTGCAAAGAGTTGGATGTGATGGAGCGACTGAGCATGTATACACACCACGGTGGACTGTGTTGGCCTATCTGGGCCTTCCTGAAGTCAAGGGCAAATCCTTGTTACATGCTTGCTGGGGCTTTGTGCACAGTCTTGACCTCACAGAGGTCAGTTCCCTGACCACTCTTTCAACACTGAACTCACCTGAGCTGCACTACATGGTCATGGTATTAGTGTCATGATCAGATGTCCTAAATTTCCCAGTGCAAATCCCTTATTTCAAATATTTGGTTCCATTAGCCACATGGGGACTCACACCAGCTTCCTCCCTGGCTGCATGCTGGTTGTCTCTGGAGACACAAGGTAATGGTCTGAACCTACCACCAGAATTTGTTGGCCAGATGGCCTTGAATGGGCTCATTTGTTGATCCGTTCATTCAATAAATATTTATAGGTTGAGCACTGTTCTAGAGGCTGTGATCAAATGAACAAAATATCTGCATTCCAGAGTGGGTGGTGCTAACAAACAGAGAGGGACAAAAAAGAAAAATAGTATAGCAGCAAGTATAGTATATTGCAGGATGTTAGGAATATATAGCATGGAGAAAAAGTCATGGGTGTGAGGGGGACAGAGAGGGTGTAGGGTGTGCTGCTCTTCTACACAGGGATCAGGGAAGGCCTTACTGATAAAAGGACATTTGCTCTGAGACCCAAATCAAGGGAGGCTGTGAGCCAGGTGTGAGCCTTCCAGAGAAGAGGCTCTTCTGGACACAGAGGACTCGCAAATTCAAAGGAATGTGCTGATCTGTTTGGGGAACAGCAAGGAGCAGTGTGGCTGCAGCAGAGTGCAGAGAATAGATCGTGCAGGGCTGATGGGCTTTGGCTTTGAATGAGGTGGGAGCCATCTCAAGGATGTCCCTTGCTGGTGTGCAGGGAGCAAGGATGTGAAGAGTGAGACCAGGTAGCATCTGTCACATCCTCCAGGTAGGAAATTCTAGCAGCTTGAACCAAGGGGGCAGCCAGGAAGGCGGCAGAAGTGTTGGATTTGGGGCATATTTTGAAGGTAAAGGGAATAGGATTTGCTCATGAATTTTTGAGAAGCAGAGGAGACCAGGATAGCCCTTAGATATTTAGTCTGAGCCACAGGAAGCATGAAGCCCTCTCTGCTGAGATGGGGAAACAACAGGAGAAGGGTTTTTGTGTGTGTCTTCACAATGAGATGTGTGACATTTAGAGGCCTAGCAGGTATTCAGGTGGAGTTATTTAACAGGCAGTTCAGGGTAGAAGTTCAGGCTGAAAATACACATTTTGCGGTAGTCAGTGTAGACGTGATGTTTCGAGCTTCAAATCTTGAAGAGCTGGCAAGGAGTGGCTGGGGATGGAGAGAAGTGATGGATGAAGGTCCAGGGGTCAGGCTTTGGGAACCATCTGCGGTAAGAAGGTAGAAAGGAGAATGAGGAGAAACAAGCAAACACAGAGAAGAACAGCCAGAGAAGCAGAAGACCGAGAGAGAGTGGGAAGTCTTAGAGGCAACAATGGAGAAGGCGATGGCACCCCACTCCAGTGCTCTTGCCGGGAAAATCCCATGGATGGAGGAGCCTCGTGGGCTGCAGTCCATGGGGTCACTAAGAGTCGGACATGACTGAGCGACTTCACTTTCACTTTTCACTTTCATGCATTGGAGAAGGAAATGGCAACCCACTCCAGTGTTCTTGCCTGGAGAATCCCAGGGACGGGGGATCCTGGTGGGCTGCTGTCTATGGGGTCACACAGAGTCAGACTTGACTAAGTGAGTTAGCAGCAGCAGCAGCACAGGTCAACGAAAGACAGTGTTTCAACAAGGAGGGGCAAAGTGATATCAAAAGATGCTGATAGAGCAAGTGAAATGGAGACTAAGAATTGACCACTGGCTCTGGGAATGTGAATGCCATTGGTGATTGATAAGAGCTGTCTTGATGGGCTAAAAACCTGATTGTTGTTGTTCAGCTACTACCTCGTATCTGACTCTTTTCAACTCCATGGACTACAGCACACCAGGCTATAGTCTTCCCTGTCCTTCATTATCTCCCAGAGTTTGCTCAAACTCATGTCTATTGAGTTGGTGATGCCATCCAACCATCTCATCCTCTATTGCCCCCTGACCCTGCCCTCAATCTTTCCCAGCATCAAGGTCTTTCCAATGAGGAATCTCTTAGCATCAGGTGGCCAAAATACTGGAGCTTCAGCTTCAGCATCAGTCCATCCAATGAATATTCAGGATTGATTTCTTTTAGGATGAACTGGTTTGACCTCCTTGCAGTCCAAGGGACTTTCAGGAGTCTTCTCCAACACTACAAGTCTTCAGTGCTCAGCTTTCTTTATGGTCCAACCGTCACATCTGTATATGACTACTGGAAAAACCATATGTTTGGCTATATGGGCCTTTGTCAGCAAAGTGATGTCTCTGCTTTTTAATACGCTGTCTAGGTTTGTCATAGCTTTTCTTGCAAGGAGCAAGCATCTTTTAGTTTCATGGCTGCAGTCACAGTCCACAGTGATTTTGGAGCCCAAGAAAATAAAATCTGTCACTGTTTCCACAAAAATCTGATAGGAACAGGTTTAGGATTAAAGGGACAGCCTAAGTGTCCATCTACAGATGAATGGATCTGTGACATGGTGTATATATACAGTGGAACACTGCTCACCCCCCCAAAAATGAAATTCTCTCATTTTCAGCAAAATGGATGGACATGGAGGGTATTATGCTACATGATATAAGTCAGAGAAAGATACTGTATGATTTAACTTGTATGTGGAATCTAAAAAGAAAACAAACTAGTGAATAAAATAAAAAGAAGCAGATTCACAGATATAGAGAATAAACTAGTGGTTAAAAAAAAGAAAGGATGAGAGGGGAGAAATTGGAGGTAGTAAGTATGGATGCTCTTTAAAGGAAATTTGCTCTGAAGGGGAGCATAAAGGCGGAATGATACGGTTGCTTAACTTTTAAAATTCTCGGTTTCCTGATCTGTGAAAAAGGACAATGACAATACCTACATCACAGAGTTATTATCAAGGACTAAATGAGGTGTTTTGGGGAGCTCAGTTTAAAGCCATGGTTTTTCCAGTGGTCACGTATGGATGTGAGAGTTGGACCATAAAGAAGACTTAATGCTGAAGAGCTGTTGCTTTTGAACTGTGGTGCTGGAGAAGACTCCCAAGAGTCCCCTGGACTGCAAGGAGATCAAACCAGCTCATCCTAAGAGAAATTAACCTTGAATATTCATTGAAAGGACCGATGCTGAAGCGGAAGCTCCAATACTTCAGCCGCTTAATGCCGACTCACTGGCAAAGACCCTGATGCTGGGAAAGATTGAGGGCAGGGCCAGGGGGTGACAGAGGATGAGATGGTTGGATGGCATCACCGACTCAGTGGACATGAGTTTGACCAAACTCCTGGAGATAGTTAAAGACAGGGAAACCTAACATACTACAGTCCATGGGGTCACAGAGTCGGACACGGCTGATCAACTGAACAGCAAGGGACTTATGAGTGTGTTTTCAGTACTGTCACTGGCCCTTTCTGGTTAAGGTGTGGGCAGAACCTGATGCGTCTGCATCCTGGAATGTGTAAGGTGATCTCTGTTACTCTGTCCTCTGGGGTATAAGTAAATTGAAAGTTTGGGTAAATGCCCCATTTCAGGAGTCACTCAATGTCACAGGAAGATCAGAAAGTTGGCAACACCATATTCCTGCTAAGCGCTTGGCTCATCTCTATGACTCTACAGATGAAACATGTAGCTACCCTCCTTCCTACATTCAGTTTTATTGCCTGCTTTGCAAAATGGCACATTTCAAGATGAAAGCCATTTTGACTTTGAGTTAGAGGCTTTGAAGTCTAGGTTTTTCTTTTCTGATTGCAAAAGCACATACTAATTGTGAAAAAATAAATTGGAAAGATGAAGAAAATGTACAACTACCTCACACCCAAATCCAACTGCTGTGAACATTTTAGTAAATTCTCTTCCAATATTTTTATGAACTCTTTGAAAACAGATTTGAGGTTGTTATACTGTTTCTATGTTCAAAACATACTTGAAATTGTATACTGTTACACAGCTTCATTTCTTGGTTTTTCTCCTCAGCATTGTATTGTTAAGTCACTAAGTCATGTCTGACCCTTTTGAGACCCCATTGACTGTAGCTCACTGGTCTCCCCTGTCCATGGAGTTTCCCAGGCAAGATTACTGAAGTAGGTTGCCATTTTCTTCTCCAGGGGATCTCATGAAAGTTTTTAATGACTATGTAGTATAGAATCTTAGTTTGCCACCTAAACTTATATCAAAGTACAATGATAATAACAGTTAACCCTTTTATAGCAATTACTGTGTTCCAGGCTCTGTTTCAGGTAGTTTACATAAATTAAATCGTTTAATCCTCATTACCACCTTCTGACACAGGTACACTTATTTCCCCCAGTTAACAGAAAAGCCTTTAATGTTGAGTTAAAGCCCTTCTTTGAATGTGAGGACCAAAGGATGAGAGAATTGATGAATTGCCTGGGTTTGCCACGAAGCCACCTTCCTCTTGAAACCCCTGTCGTATTGGGACCAGAGGTTGAAGATGTGCTTTGTGCTTCAACTTTTCAGGAAAAAGTCACCCAAATTTTGGTAATTGTGATGTAAACACTCCAAAATTGTTCCCTCATCTCTCCCTTCACAGTCTGTTAGTGGCTGAAGTTTTCTATCTATTTGTCTCTTGTGATTTTCATCCTGTGTTTTCTAGAGCCACTGCCTCTTAGTTGAAACTTTAGTTAGAATTCCTGGGACAGAAGTCTTCAGTGTTCAGGGATGGAAAGAAACAGCTGTACCTGGAATGTGATTTTCCAATACTTTGCCCTTCACTTCTGGAAAGACATTTCACATCATGACCAGAAAACACATATGTATATTCATCTGTGATCAAATACCTGAACAGATGTTTCAAGAAACAATACTATCCACGATACACTGTATTTTCCATTCCACTCCACCCATCCCATCCCAATCCAGCCTATTCCATTAAAAAATACCACTTTCCACCCTAGATTGACTTTAAGATTCACTAATAGGTGACTGTGTTAAAACATGCAGTGAGAAATTGCTATCCTTGAACACAAGTTGGTTTAGTACCAAGGACAGCTACCCCTTACTCCTTCCCTGGAGGTCACATTATGGTTTCTTATTTTGATTCCTCCAGCCTGCGTTGCCCTGTCTCTTCCTGGGCTTCCTATGACCCACTTTGGATCTTAGTGGTCTTAGGGTCTTGTGTCACTCTCTAATTTAGGTGCCTAGTCTTCTGAGATCATAAGCTTCATGAAGAGAAGGCTAGGTCTTCTCCATGGCCTACACCCCCCAAAATGCTTGGCCCAGATTCTCAAGGAATTAATGGAGCCCAACCAGTGAGGATAAGAATATTTCTTTGAGGCTGCTCTCCTGGGAGTGCGGCTAGATACAGATCCACTGGGGTTGACTTGGTAGATGGTCATCACGTTGGACAGGGAGAGACTCCTTTTATTGAAATCTCTCTCTCTCTCTCTTTTTTTTTTAACATGACCAAAAGAAAAGGAACAATTTTGTTCTCCTACTATTGATGTTGCCCTATAGGGACTCTTTGAAAAGCAAAGTCACCTTTTACAAAATATGAAAGTTTTGACATTATGTGCATCATCACATCCCGAGGTTCTCAGGAAGGTACATTTGATTGACTGCAGCCACTGCTGCTCTTCAGATGAACACAACATGGTGCTTTTGGGTTCCTTATCTTTCATATTACTGCCTGACATTATCAAGAAGCAAGAAAGAGGAAGATCTCTTTTTTTTTCCTTTTAATAGGATCAGAAATTCCAAAGGTAGGGCCCACCTGGTCAATGTAAAGACTGACTTAGATTTTTCAGTGGTCAGTTTTTGGATGCATCTATTTCTGTAGTTTTAATTAAGGCCTCATATAACTTAGGCTTATGTCTTTGGGAATAGGGCATCTGCATGATTGATCAATAATATCTGAGGATTGGAGTCTGGCCCTGTTCAGCTTTCTCAATGGAATTCCTGCTGAAGCAGCATAGCAGTGGGCCTTTTGGGTTGTGGATCAGCTAGGAAGGCTGTGTTCATGCATATGTTAAGGCCTTCTGAGACCAAACTCTACTGTGCTTCAAAGCAGGGTAGAACAATTAGCTCTAGAAAATTCATGAATTCTCCTCCTGTTTACTCTTCAATTCTAAAAGCTCAAAGCTGGGGTGCTTGCTTGCCATGTGGGACTCATGATCACAGGTGTTGCAAATGGAGGTGGTGACTAAGCTTAACTTCTCCTGTGAAGGCGGTTATGAAATCCAAATACTATTGAAATCCAAACACCTTTTATCTATTAATGGCCACCAGTGGCTTATAATCAAGTCACACTCTGTTAGCTACACAATTAACTTGTTTGTTTGAAGTGCGAATTAAGGATTTGAGGCATTTGCTAATGAATCTTCCTCCCTACCTTAGCTGGAATCCCTGTATTTTCCCAATTTAGACAGTTCTGGAACTTAAGGAGAGGTATTTGTTGACTCTATTTTCTTCCTTCATGAAATCAGCTTATTTTGCTTTTTGCACAGATGGAAAGAAGTAGGCTCCCCAGTCTTCCTTCCCCACTGGACTCTTCCTTAATTTCATTCTCAGTTTCATAACTTGTGGGGAGTATCTTCTCCTTGCTGCTGTTCTAATGGCTCTCTCAGCTTGAGTGTTGCACCCCTTCTGTGGGAGCAGAGGCGAGCTCCAGAGTTCCCCCCTTTGCCTGCTGCCTTTGATTCTGTCTTTGTTTGTGGCTGTCCTCTGGAACGAGTTTCCTTTGTAGATAGTGGGATTCCATTATGGGGTGTTAGGCTGTTCTGGAACTGTCGGCTGTGAAGGAAGATAGCAGGTTTTGATCAATGGTTTCTGCTTGTATCTTGGATGTGTTCATTTTAAGATTGCTTGCTTCTGTTTTTATTAGTTTTATTGGGTCTGGGGATGGGGAGGGGTTAGGGTAAGTGTTGGAGTTTGTTCTGCAAGGAAATTTTGTTCCCCAGAGTTAGCTGACTCTGCTTTGCTTGGAGGCAGGAAAGGACGGGTGCCAAGCAAGATTCTCACCTCTACTCTGTCTCTATAGGTACCAGAGCCATCATCTGCTACCTTCAAAGCCTTTTCCCAATCTCTTTAAAACCCTTTCCAAAAGGCTCTATTGGTTACTATGTTAGATCAGAGGTAGACGCTTTGGGCATTGTGTGTGGGGTTGTCTATCGGTAGGAAGAGAACACACAAACCCTGATATAAATCCCTGATTTATTTAACCAGGGATTCAGGATTTATCTCAAAGGGAGGTATATACACAAAGGCCAAATGGATCCAGGATATTTTTACATAGCTTGTCCCTTGTCCCTGGTTCTTAATGGGAGTTGGCAGAGTGTGGCTGTCAGCGACATTCTCTGTGCAGATAGAATCCTGCCAGGGTAGAAAAAGAAGCCAAATTCTTGCAACACTACTTCTGTTTTATATTCAGGGTTATATTGCTGTTCTGGAAGGACTTATAACAACAATCTGTGCTCTTTTAGGCTCTTCTGATTCTTGAACTGAATCTTTCAGAGCCGCAAGTCTACATCTTCATCCAGGGGTAGAGGTGAAGGCTGAGTGTTGTTAAAGCAGAATCAGGATTTATTTGTCCCTGGATGCTATCTTCCCCATCTGCTTTTTGGTATTTGAGAAAGCCTGGATCTGCCTAGGCTTCATGGAAGTCTCTCTCTGAGGCCACAATGACACCCTCAAAGTTTTAAACCTTTTGCCTTAGGCTGGCTTTGTCTTTTGTCCAAAGATTGCTGACTTCTTAAAGACTAAAACAAAAATCTAAGAAACCATGATAAGGCTTTTGCTGCTGTCCACAATGGGAATGATTTGGCTTCCCTTGTGGCTCAGCTGGTAAAGAATCTGCCTGCAGTGCGGGAGGCCTGGCTTTGATCCCTGGATTGGGAAAATCCCTTGGGGAAGGGAAAAGCTACCCATTCCAGAATTCTGGCCCAGAGAATTCCACAGACTGTATAGTCCATGGTCATCTGAGTTAAATTCACCGATTCCAGTCCATTTTAGTTCGCTGATTCCTAGAATGTCGACGTTCACCCTTGCCATCTCTTGTTTGACCACTTCCAATTTGCCTTGATTCATGGACCTGACATTCCAAGTTCCTATGCAATATTGTTCTTTACAGCATCGGATCTTGCTTCTATCACCAGTCACATGCACAGCTGGGTATTGTTTTTGCTTTGGCTCCATCCCTTCATTCTTTCTGGAGTTATTTCTCCACTGATCTCCAGTAGTATATTGGGCACCTAATGACCTGGGGAGATTCTCTTTTGATATCCTATCATTTTGCCTTTTCATACTGTTCTTGGGTTTCTCAAGGCAAGAATACTGAAGTGGCTTGCCATTAGCCACCATCAAAAAAAAAAAAAAAAAAAGTACCCAAAAAATGCTTGCAAGGATATGGAGAAAAGGGAACCCTCATGCACTCCCAGTGGGAAAGCAAACTGAGGCAGCCAGCACAGAAAACAGTACTGAGGCTCCTCAAAAAATAACAAATGGAACCAAAGTATGATCCAGCAATTCCACTTCTGGGCATCTAACCAGAGAAAACAAAACCACTATTTCTAAAAGATACATGTATCCCCAACGAATACAGTGGGACCACCTACAGTAGTCAAGACATGAAAGCAACCCAAATGGATAAAGAAGAGGCAATACATTTATATATGCATGTGTACAGACACACAGACAATGGAAATATTACCAAGGCATAAATAAGAAGGAAAACTCACTGCCTGTGACAAAATGGATGAATATCGAGGGTGTCACACCAAGTGAAATAAGTCAGATCGAGAAAGACAAATACTGCATGACCTTACTTCTATGTGGAATCCAAAAAACCAAACCCATAGAGAAGAGATTGGTGGTGGCTGGAGGTGGGAGTAGGGGGCTGTGGGTGAAATGGGTAAAAGAGGTCAAAAGATACAAACTTCTGGTAGAGAATAAATAAATTCTGGGGTGTCATGTACAGCATGGGGACTTTAGTTAACAATACTGTATTGTTTATCTATAAATTGTTAATAGAGTAGATTTCAAAAGTTCTCATTGCAAGAAAAAAGTCCAACTCTATGTGGATGTTAACTTCTGATTGTGGTGATCTTGTTATGATATACCCAGGCAGCAAAGCATCATGTTGTACACCTGAAACTAATTCTTATGTCAGTTACACCTCAATAAAAAAGCAAAACTGGCCCATCACCTCATGTTGCTCCAGCTGCAGGCTGAGTTAATCGAGAGAGTTGTTGACAACCATGATACAAATTAACAGTGGCAGATGATCTGCAGTAGGAGAGAATGAAATTGTTTTTTAGACAAAGCAGATAATAGAGGAAAAAAAGAGAAGGCGAGGGAGGTGAAAGGAAGGGAGAATGCTAAATATCTGATTCTGCATATCCATGGCACCTAAGCAGATTCATGCTTTGCTTTTGGTTTGGTTATTACATGAGAAAGTCAAATATGGTTTCAGTAAAGTTCCTTCTCCTACTTCAGGAAGCTCTAGTCAGCCTTCTGACATGTAGGATCAAATTTAAAAAAATGTCTAACAGTGTATATATTTGTTCTCTTTATATAAAATATTCATACTATACATATTATTCTACTTCCTTTTTTTTCACATTTAACAATGTGTCTTGGATGTTATTCTAGGTGGTTGAATTTTAGACATTTATTTTAGTAGTCTTTTATCTCATTACATATTGCTATACTCTGAGACTGCCTCTACTGTCATGTTCATCTCCTTTTTTATTCCTGTCACCCACAAGTAGTTTTTACAGTGCTGTTCATGAATAAGAGAAAGGTAATGTAACCAAGTTTTATTATTATTTTCATTATTAATAAAAACATTAATAAATTTCTTTATATCTAAATGGGCTTCCCTTATAGCTCAGTTGGTAAAGAATCTGCCTGCGATGCAGGGGGCCCCAGTTCTATTCCTGGGTCAGGAAGATCTGCTGGAGAAGGGCTAGGCTACCCATTCCAGTCTTCTTGGGCTTTCCTTGTGGCTCAGCTTCCAAAGAATCCACCTGCAATATGGGAGACCTGGGTTCGATCCCTGGGTTGGGAAGATCCCCTGGAGAAGGGAAAGGCTACCCATTTCAGTATTCTGGCCTAAAGAATTCCAGGGATTATACAGTCCATGGGTGGCAAAGTGTTGGACATGACTGAGCGACTTTCACTCTCACTTTATATCTAAATATGTCACTTTATATCACAAAAATTTCAAACTGAAGACATCTCTCTGTGATTTCTATAGCTGAAAACTCAGATATAGTGCAAGGAAAAAAAAAAACAGTAACTCGTCAGACAAACAGCAAGAATAATAGCAGCTACCACTTACTGAGTCTTTACTATATGACAAGAGTGTATGTTCTTACATATATTTTCAGTTTTACCAAAAGCTTTTAAGTTAAGTATTATTTTTCTTATTTCACGTCAGGAAACCAGCTTTAACAAGATTATATTTCTTATTCAGAGTTTGGGACACTGTGACAGAGATAGAATTCAAAAAAACTCAGATATAGTGCAAGGAAAAAAAAAAACAGTAACTCGTCAGACAAACAGCAAGAATAATAGCAGCTACCACTTACTGAGTCTTTACTATATGACAAGAGTGTATGTTCTTACATATATTTTCAGTTTTACCAAAAGCTTTTAAGTTAAGTATTATTTTTCTTATTTCACGTCAGGAAACCAGCTTTAACAAGATTATATTTCTTATTCAGAGTTTGGGACACTGTGACAGAGATAGAATTCAAAGCAATGTTTTTCTGACTACAAAAGTTTATTGAAAGAATGTACAGTGAATAAAGACATGAAACATCTGACATCTCTGAGATAAATTACAGATGGTAATTTAATATACATGTTTTATAAAAAATCCAATGTAGGGTGGTAAATTTAACTAAACAGAAGTTAAGATCAGACTATTTGCTCTGAGTTTGGAATTCAAGCTAATTCTGAACTAAATTGACATGCTTATTATTTGCATGGATCTCATAACTTCATGGGGAACTTCTTTTTTTCTGTTTTCAAAACTATAAATTATGATTATGAAGGCTATCTCAATGATCAAAAAAATAAAATTTAAAAATGACTAAAACAATGTTTAAAATGGAAGAAGCACATTTGTGGAAAGAAGACAATATATGAAAACTAAGTGAATATTGTAACTTTTTCTGGTAGACGAATTAAGCAGTAATGTGCAAAAGACAAAGCATGAGCGGTGGGGTAGACAGAAACAGACTGTTTCCAGAGTCTCCATTTGGAAAGAATTTCCCACTCCATCTTCTCTATTCTCCTCTCTCTCTCTCTCTGTGTCTCTCTCTCACACACACTACTATAAACTATTTTATAGGTATCTCATGAAATTATTAGGACACAATGTCTCCAGAAAAATAAACAAATAAGGCAATTCACTGAAATTGTTCTGGTACCTAAAGTAAAAGTATAGCCAACAAGTTTTAGAATTTGAACCTAAAATTTTTATATTACCTTTCTAGACACTTGGAATTAACATTTCTGCTGTTTGGTAAGGTTAATAGAACATTTGTGTCTCTCCATTCTCAGTTTCATATATGCATAAGGAGTTACAGGGGAACATTTTAAGCAATAATTGACTGTTAGCAGAAATATTCTGCAGTGCATTTGAAAATTACAAACAGCACTGTCATGTGTTGAAACCTGTTTGGCCTTTAAAAAACTGGCTAACTTCAACTTCAAATACTAGTTTGACCACTTGCTGGCAATGGGATTTGGGCAGGTGAATTAAATCTATGAACCTTGGTTACTTATGTGTAGAATGTAACTTACAATCAAGTATAGCACTGTTGGGAGGACTGGATGTGATAAAGTAGATGAGGAGTGAAGCCAGGGAATTCCAGAAAAGATGATGGTTAATAATAGTCAACAATTATCAAGTGTTTACTAAACAAGTGTACTTATTATAAACTCAGTATAGGAAAGGGCATATTTAATCCTCAAAATAATATCATAAACTGGTTACTATCATCCCTATTTAAAATAAAACAAAACTGAAACTTAGCTTAATAAATATTCTAAATCACAGAACTCAGGATTTGAATTCCGAGAGTCTGCTTGAAAGTATATAATCTTAATCAAAATTTAAAAAGGACATTTATTTTAAAATAAACAATGAGCATGAAATCAACAAGTAAAAATATACAGCAAGGAAAACATAATTAAAAAGGAAAAACTCCACGTGTTTACAATCATCTACTCATATCCAAGATTAACTGCTATATACTTAATGAGGACATACCCAAAGCAAGATTCACCTTCATACTGAATCACAATCCCCAGCTTAGAAACATAGTGAATTATGGAATATTAGGAAACAAAATAAATAATTAATATTCCTCCAATAAATAATAAGATTGTCAGGACAGAGCAGAAGATGGATATGGATTATATGAAAACCATAAAACCTCTCTTTTGGAACTAATTATTCCACTGAAGTTGGCAGAGAAAGCAGCCTTGGAGAAGAAATTGCTCAGCTAGTATGTTTTTTTACCTCCTCCCAAATCAGTTTCCACTTGCTCCTTGGAAGAAAGCTATGACCAACCTAGACAGCATATAGAAAAGCAGAGACATTATGTTGCTGACAAAAGCCTGTCTAGTCAAAGCTATGATTTCTCCAGTGGTCAGGTATGGATGTGAGAATTGGACTGTGAAGAAAGCTGAGCGCCGAAGAATTGATGCTTTTGAACTGTGGTGTTGGAGAAGACTCTTGAGAGTCTCTTGGACTGCAAGGAGATCCATCCAGTCCATCCTAAGGGAAATCAGTCCTGAATATTCATTGGAAGGATTGATGTTGAAGCCGAAACTCCAATACTTTGGCCACCAGATATGAAGAACTGATTCATTTGAAAAGANTTGAACTGTGGTGTTGGAGAAGACTCTTGAGAGTCTCTTGGACTGCAAGGAGATCCATCCAGTCCATCCTAAGGGAAATCAGTCCTGAATATTCATTGGAAGGATTGATGTTGAAGCCGAAACTCCAATACTTTGGCCACCAGATATGAAGAACTGATTCATTTGAAAAGACCCTGATGCTAGGAAAGATTGAAGGCGGGAGGAGAAGGGGATAACAGAGGATGAGATGGTTGGATGGCATCACCAACTTGATGAACATGAGTTTGAGAAACCTCTAGCAGCTAGTGATGGATAGGGAAACTGGCCGTGCTGTAGTCCATGGGGTTGCAAAGAATCGGACACAACTGAGTGACTGAACTGAACTGAAATCAGTTTCCTGACTGGAAGGAGTGAACTGTGTTCAAAATTCTACTTTTCACCTGAAAAATAAGAGGCATCTGTGCAATGAAAATTATGTACTGAACTACAAACTGTACAGCCCATGAGCTACAGGGCCATCACTATCACCAGACCTAACCAATCTAACAAAATTGGCTGTTATCCCTCAGCAAGAGGTCAAATCAAACACAAGCATTTTCCATCCCTCAGATAACAGGCTAAGTTTCCCACCTGAAGGAGCAGGCCCCACTCTTTGGGCGCAACCAAAACTTTAAAGTAACAGGCAAAGCACAAAAGAAGGCACAGACTTCTCATGAAATTATTTTCTCTCTCCTGACATTGTTTATGATATTGGTAGTGTTGAATTACACTGGGAAAAGAAGCCCTGAAATTACCCAGGCAATCGTACAAGCTCATTTTAAAACTGTAAAGAAAGTAAAATGACTTTCTGATGACTTTAACTAAAAAGAGGAAAATAAAACAATATCTCTATTGCTTGCACTACAAAAATTTCTTCAATTGGCTCTCTGGATCTGAATTACACATTTTCCCACTCTGATATCTAATCAGGATGTGATATTTATAAATTACATCACTGTAATCTGAACTCTTTGCCTTCAGTTTGAGTTGTGTCAATAGAATATAGATCAAAAAACCTGGAAAGCAGGAACAAGAAGTCAAGTAGTCTCCCCTTATCATCTGAGGATACATTTCAGGATTCCCACTGGATGCTTGAAATCACAGATAATACCAAATCCTATGTATAATATGTTTTATTTTTCCTATGGACACATACCTATGATAAAGCTTAATTATATATTAGGCATCAGTTCAATTCAGTTGAGTCACTCATTCGTGTCCGACTCTTTGCAATGCCATGAATTGCAGCACGCCAGCCCTCCCTGTCCATCACCAACTCCCAGAGTTCACTCAAATTCACCTCCATCGAGTCGGTGATGCCATCCAGCCATCTCATACTGGCGTGCTGCGATTCATGGGGTCGCAAAGAGTCGGACACGACTGAGCAACTGAACTGAACTGATAGTCCATGGGGTCGCAAAGAGTCAGACATGACTGAGCGACTTTCACATGATGGGGTGACTGGGAGCAGATTTGTCCTCTTAGCATAAATAATGATAAAACTGGATGAAATACATGAAATAAATATTTTCAGATACTAAACAATACTCAGGATAGGACTGTGATTCCCAAGAGAAGATTGTGAGTCTGACAGTCACTCTGTATTTCTGTTTCAAGTCATTTCAAGACCGGCTTCAGGGAGGCAGCCCCCATAGAATACAGTCATGTTGCTGAGTTGAGGAGACAGGAATCAGAGTTTGGGGAGTCTGAGATGGCCAAAATTCAGAAGGTAGACCCTCAGGGAGGAGAGAGCCTTGAGAGAAAAAGTGTTCCAGATATCTGCATGTTTTTCCAGGGTCCCCTGGAAAGTTCTGTTGATTTCTAAACTGTTGAAGTGTAAGGATAAAATCTGAAGATCTGGGTTAAAAGCATATAGAGGCTATGAGGTGAGAAATTCCCAGAGCTCATACGGGACTTGGAAGTGTTCAAATTCCGATCAGTCAGATTGGAGAGCCTCCTTGAATAAAGGAGACATTTAGTATAGAAGGAAAAATAAAAGTATGGCTAAAACATTTTAGAGTAAGAGGTACTGCGGACCCACCTTTACAAAGATTATAAATAAGTCTGGAGAGTATCAGGTTGATCCACAAGTAAATCAAATTCCTGCCAAACAAAGTCTAATTGTCTGTATTTAAAGATGTAATGCCTGACAGCTTTCCAAATTTGATGAAAACTATAAACTCAATGATACAAGAAGCTCAACACACCCCAAGCAAGTTAAATACAAAGAAAACCAAAGCAAAGAGCACCATAAACAGCTTCAAATAAGGGATAAAGGGAAAGTCCTAAAATCAACCTGAGTGAGGTGGTGGTGGGACCAAGAATTTCTGCAGATTTCTCATCAGAAACCATGCAAGCCAGAAAGCAGTAGAATGATATCTCTTGTGCTGGGAGGGAAAAATCCTTTTAGCCTAGAATTTTGTATTCAGTGGAATTATCCTTAAAAAATGAAAGTGAAGTGAAGATGTTTTCCAGTAGACAGAGAGACTCCTCCATGCACTTCAGAGAGCTCCTTGCCTGGAGACCCATACTGTAAGAACTGTTAAAGGAAGTCTGGGTGAAGAAGAATGACACCAGATGAAAATTTGGAGCTATAAAAAAAGAGTGAGGACTTAGTGCTGAAACGGCAAATGCATATGTAAAAAATATCTTTAAAAGATAATGAATTGCTTAAATCACTGCGTTGGGGTTGTAGAACACACAGAGATATAAAATATATGACAACAAGCAATACCATGAATGAAAGAAGGGACAACCTGGAGGCATCCTGTTTAAGTCCTTACGATACACCCAAGTGTGATAATATTATTTGAAGGTAGATTCTGTTAAGTTAAGGACACATAAGTAAACCCAAGAGTGACCACAAATAAAACAGGAACAGACCTAATAAGTCAATGGTGGAGCTAAATGGAATAATAAAAAAGAATCAGTTAATCCAATAGAAGGCAAGAAAAGCAGGAAAAGGGAACAAAGAACAAATGGAATAAACAGAAGAAAATAGCATGCTGCTGCTGCTGCTGCTGCTGCTAAGTCACTTCAGTCGTGTTCGACTCTGTGTGACCCCATAGACAGCAG
>SJYX01017994.1:143088-219294 GCA_006410675.1 Oreotragus oreotragus | reverse complement strand
TATTGCTGAAGCCTGGCTTGGAGAATTTTGAGCATTACTTTACTAGCGTGTGAGATGAGTGCAATTGTGTGGTAGTTTTAACATTCTTTGGCACTGCCTTTCTTTGGGATTGGAATGAAAACTGACCTTTTCCAGTCCTGTGGCCACTGCTGAGTTTTCCAAATTTGCTGGCATATTGAGTGCAGCACTTTCACAGCATCATCTTCTAGGATTTGAAACAGCTCAACTGGAATTCCATCACGTCATCTAGCTTTGTTTGTAGTGGTGCTTCCTAAGGCCCACCGGACTTCGCATTGCAGGATGTCTGGCTCTAGGTGAGTTATCACTCCATCATGATTACCTGGGTCTTAAAGACCATTTTTTATACAGTTCTTCTGTGTATTCTTGCCAACTCTTCTTAATATCTTCTGCTTCTGTTAGGTCCATACCATTTCTGTCCTTTATTGAGCCAATCTTTGCATGAAATATTCCCTTGGTATCTCTAATTTTCCTGAGGAGATCTCTAGTGTCCCATTTTATTGTTTTCCTCTATTTTTTGCACTTATCACTGAGGAAGGCTTTCTTTTTTCTCCTTGCTATTCTTTGGAACTCTGAATTCAAATAGGTATATCTTTCCTTTTCTCCTTTGCTTTTTGCATCTTTTCTTTTCACAGCTATTTGTAAGGCTTCCTCAGACAGCCATTTTGCTTTTTTTGCATTTCTTTTTCTTGGGGATGGTCTTTCTCCCTGTCTCCTGTACAATATCATGAACCTCCATCCATAGTTCATCAAGTGCTCTGTCTATCAGATCTAGGCCCTTAAATTTATTTTTCACTTCCACTGTATAATTGTAAGGGATTTGATTTGGGTCATACCTGGATGGTCTAGTGATTTTCCCTACTTTCTTCAGTTTGAGTCTGAACTTGGTAATAAGGAGTTCATGATCTGAGCCACAGTCAGCTCTTGGTCTTTTTCTTTCTTTTTTTTTTTTTTTTCTGACTGTATAGAGCTTCTCCATCTTTGGCTGCAAAGAATATAATCAATCTGATTTTGATGTTGACTATCTGGTGATGGCCATTTGTAGAGTCTTCTCTTGTGTTGGGAAGAGGGTGTTTGTTATTACCAGTGAGTTATCTTGGCAAAAGTCTACTAGCCTTTGCCCTACTTCATTCTGTACTCCAAAGCTAAATGTTCCTGTTACTCTAGGTGTTTCTTGATTTTCTACATTTGCATTCCAGTCCCCTATAATGAAAAAGACATCTTTTTTGGGTGTTCTAAAAGGTCTTGTAGGTCTTCATAGAACCATTCATCTTTAGCTTCTTCAGCATTACTGATTGGGGCATAGACTTGAATTACCATGATATTCAATGGTTTACCTAGGAAACAGAGATCATTCTAGATCTCATCTTTTAAAAGATGAATTTGGATACCAGTTCAGGTTAACTGTTTCACTTCCAAACTCTATCTTCAGTAATCAAGCTAGGAATTATGTAATTCTGAGATATTATATTATTATATAGTTAGAAGTGTTAAACTTCTCTTTTAGAAAAGCAAATTGCCTCTTGTCTACAATGGGAGACCCAGGTTCAATCCCTGGATCAGGAGGATATCCTGGAGAAGGAAATGGCAACCTGCTACAGTATTCTTGCCTGGAAAATTCCATGGACGGAGGTGTCTGGTAGGCTACAGTCCATGGTGTTGCAAAGTGCCAGACACGACTGAGAGACTGCACTTTCACTTTCTACAATGTTAAAAGAGTAAAATTTTTTTTCATATGTACTTGAAAAGTGATGCACAAAACAAGTGGTAGCTAAGAGAAAGGAAGAGAAATAATACAAACAGTGAAATGAAGAAGACTATCAGATTCTCATTTGGAAAATATGAGGCTCCAACTGATGTGATATTGGACCCAATTTGTTTGTTTACTTTTATATTTTTTTATTTTAAGATAAATTTAAAATTGTAGAAAAGTTGCAAAAATAGTACAAAGCACCCCCCATACTGGTGCTAAACTTAGTTTCCTTTAATGTTAAGATCTTATATAATCATAGTACAGTTATCAATATTAGTCTTAACATTACAACATTGCTATTAACTAATTTACAGAATTAATTTGTATTTAATCAGTTTTTAACTTAATGTCCCTTTTCTGTTCCAGGATGCATTGCAGGATACTACATTTTATTTAGTTGTTCATGTTTCCTTACTCTCCTCCAACCTGTGACAATTCCTAAGTCCTTCTTTGTCTTTCTGTTTGATTATTTTTTATTGAAGTATAGTCGATTTATAATGCCATGTTAGTTTATGCTGCCAGGGTCCAGCCCCGGTGGATCCAGGAAATTCAAAGTGGGGATGGCGTTGGCGAAGAAAAACTTACTTATTTATTTATATAGAAATATAAGATTAGATCAGGAAGAAATAGTGTAGTAGGAAAGTTTAGTGGAGAAAAGAGGCTGATTAACTTGGTTTACGTGGTAAACCAATAAAATTCCAGACAAGGAACTTGCACCATCTACATTAGGCCTCCGGTGCCTGTTTGTATATCAGAAAGTGCCCCGCCTTGGGCTCGCTCTCTTATGGATCTTAGAAGCTGGGACATGTAAGTAGACATGGTGAGCCTCCACACCCTAGATGGGAATTCAGCCTGAAATTAGAGTAAAGAGGAGACATGGGGGAAACCAGTCCTTCCAATGACTGGCCCCACCTCTATTGTTCAGAAGGCTTTTTATACTTTTGATAGTACATGGAGATCAATGGGCAATACAAAATTATGCAGCATTAGCAGCCCAAACTTACCAAAACCAGGCTTTTCTCTCTGCATACCTAGTTGTATACACAAGTCTTAGGTGATTTACATCATCTTCTGGCCAAAAGGCTTGCTAACACTTTTTGGCTCTCTTCTGTAATGAATGTTAATCTCGTTTCCCCTGAAGTATTTTTCCTTAATCTGCATCTCCTTAAAGCACTAAAGTTACATCTCCATAGAACAAAGCAAAGAAGGTACTTAACTCAAATATCTAATGTTGCTGCTCGTTTTTTCTATATACCAAATATATCAACAAGTAAAAGATATGAAAATTTGGCAGCAAGTATTGGCTCAACAATGAAATGCTTAATCAGTTTTATTCTAATTATATTGACACCTCAGAAGCCCCTGCATGCATTCCTAAGATGTTTTAAGCTTCCTGTGCCTCCTGCTGTCGGGAGGCCTCAAACAATCACATGCACAGCTGTATGAGTCCTGCAGGCAGGCTAGAAAGTCATCAGAGGGGTTTTTGGATTGGAACACTTGTATTATGCCCAGGAGATTTATTATCTAAAAGCTCTAAATTAATTTTTTTTCCAGAAAAAGGTGGTGGGGGGACAGCCCCCTGTTAATGACAGAAGAGTAGGTGGAAAGCATAACACAGTAAAGCAGGCAGACTCTGGTCTTGGGGGGTGGATGCTCAGGAAATTCCAGGGGGAACCCCTGAATCCAGATCACGTCCTTGCATTTTGGCAGGCTTCCTTCCTCATGACCTTGTCATGGGTGGGATTCCTCATGCTGGCTCCCAGCATTATGCTGTAAAGCAAAGTGATTCAGTTATACGTATGTATACATTCCTTTTGTATTCTTTTCCATTATGGTTTTGTCATAGGATATTGAATATACTCCCCTATACTATACAGTAGGACCTCGTTGTTAAACATTCTATATGTTAATAGTTTGCATCTTATAACCCCAAAGTTGTAATCCATCCCTCCTCCTCTCCTCTCCTCTCACTGAGCAACCAAAAGTCTGTTTTATTTCTGTTTTTTAGATAGGTTTATTTGTGTCATATTTTATATTCCACATATGTGATATCATGTGGTATTTATTTCTCTTTCTGACTTCACTTAGTATGGTAATCTCCAAGTCCATCCATATTTTTGCAAATAGTGTTATTTTATTTTTATTGGTGAGTAGTACTTCATTGTATACATGTAACATCTTCTTTATCCATAAGTTGATGGGTGGTTAGGTTGTTTCCATGTCTCAGTTACTGTGAATAGTGCTGCCATGAATATAGGGGTGCATGTAGTTTTTTGAATTATATTTTTGTCCAGATGTATTCTGAGGAGTAGAATTTCAAGGTCATATGGCAACTCTATTTTTAGATTTTTTTTTTAAACTTCCATACTGCTTTAGCTGCTTCATCAGTTTACATTCCCACCAACAGTGTAAGAGAGTTGCCTTTTCCCCACATCCTCTCCAGTACTTGTTATATGTAGACATTTTAATGACAGCCATTCTGACCACTGTGAAGTGGTACCTCATTGCAGTTTTTAGTTGTATTTCTCCAACAATTAGAGATGTTGAGCATCTTTTCAAGTGACTATTGGCCATGTGAATGTTTGGAAAAGTGTCTATTTAGGTATTCTTCACATTTTTAACTGGGTTATTTGAGTTTTTTGTTTTTGTTCTTGAGTTGTCTAAGCTGTTCGTGTATTTTGGAAATTAAGTCTTTGTCTGTCACATCATTCACAAATATTTTCTCCCAGTTCATAAGTTGTCTTTTTATTTGTGTATGATTTCTTCTGCTATACAGAAACTTGTACATTTGATTAGATCCCATTTGTTTATTTTTGCTTTTCATTCTTACTGTCTTGGAAGAATGACCTAAAAAAATTTGGTATGATTCATGTCAGAGAATGTTTTGCCTGTTTTTCCCTAGGAGATTTATGATGTCATGTCTTAAATATAAGTCTTTAAGCTATTCTGAGTTTATTTTTGTGTTTGATGTGAGAATGTGTTCTACATGCATTGATTTACATGCAGTTGTCCAATTTTGCTAACATCACTAATTGAAGAGACTTTATTTTTTTCCATTGTATATTCTTGATTCTTTTTTGAAGATTAGTTGACCATAGATGTGTATTTCTGGGCTTTCTATTCTGTTCCATTGATTCATATCTCTGTTTTGGTGCAACTACCATGTTGTTTTGATTACGGTAGCTTTGTAGTATTATCTGAAGTCTGTGAGGATTATGTTTCCTGCTTTGTTCTTTTTCTTCAGGATTGTTTTGCTAATTCTGGGTATTTTATGATTTTATGTATTTTTTATGATTATTCTAGTTTTCTGACAAATATCATGGGTAATTTGATAGGGATTACATTAAATCTATAGATTGCTTTGGGTAGAATGGACATTTTAATATTGGATCTTCCAATTCCAGAAAATGGAATATCTTTCAATTTCTCTGAATCATCTTCGGTTTCCTTTATTAATGTTTTATACTTTTCGGCATATAAGACTTTCACCTCCTTGGTCAGGTTTATTCTTAAGTGTTTTATTATTATTATTATTGATGTGATTTTAAAGTGATTTTCTTACATTTCCTTTATGATATTTCATTGTTAGTGTAAGGAAATGCAACCAACTTCTGTATGTTAATCCTGTATCCTGCTACTTTGCTGAATTCACTTATCAGTTCTAGTAGTTTTCGTTTGAATTCTTTAGGGTTTTCTATATGCAGTATTGTGTCATCTGAATAATATGACAATTTTACTTCTTCCCTTCAAATCTGAGTACCTTTTATCTCTCTCTTTTTTTTTTTTTTTTTGTCTGATTGCTGTGGCTAGTACTTCCAATACTATGTGGAACAGAAGTGGTAAGAATGGGCATTCTTGTCTCTTTCCATATTTTAAGTGGGAAGTCCTTCAGGTTTTCACCATTGAGTATTATATTGGCTGTTGGTTTGTCATAAATAGCTTTTATTATGTTAAAATATGTTTCCTCTATATCCACTTTGAGACATTTTATCATAAATGGATGTTGAATTACATCAAATGCTTTTTGTGCATCTTTTCATATTTTCATGTGATTTCTATTTTCTTTGTTGATCTGATATTTCACATTGATTTGTGTGTCTGGAACCATCCTTGTGCCCTGGGATAAATCCAAATTGGTCACAGTGTATGATCTTTTTAATGTATGTTAGATTTGGTTTCTTAATATACATTCCAGTCCCCTATAATGAAAAAGACATCTTTTTTGGGTGTTCTAAAAGGTCTTGTAGGTCTTCATAGAACCATTCATCTTTAGCTTCTTCAGCATTACTGATTGGGGCATAGACTTGAATTACCATGATATTCAATGGTTTACCTAGGAAACAGAGATCATTCTAGATCTCATCTTTTAAAAGATGAATTTGGATACCAGTTCAGGTTAACTGTTTCACTTCCAAACTCTATCTTCAGTAATCAAGCTAGGAATTATGTAATTCTGAGATATTATATTATTATATAGTTAGAAGTGTTAAACTTCTCTTTTAGAAAAGCAAATTGCCTCTTGTCTACAATGGGAGACCCAGGTTCAATCCCTGGATCAGGAGGATATCCTGGAGAAGGAAATGGCAACCTGCTACAGTATTCTTGCCTGGAAAATTCCATGGACGGAGGTGTCTGGTAGGCTACAGTCCATGGTGTTGCAAAGAGTCAGACACGACTGAGAGACTGCACTTTCACTTTCTACAATGTTAAAAGAGTAAAATTTTTTTTCATATGTACTTGAAAAGTGATGCACAAAACAAGTGGTAGCTAAGAGAAAGGAAGAGAAATAATACAAACAGTGAAATGAAGAAGACTATCAGATTCTCATTTGGAAAATATGAGGCTCCAACTGATGTGATATTGGACCCAATTTGTTTGTTTACTTTTATATTTTTTTATTTTAAGATAAATTTAAAATTGTAGAAAAGTTGCAAAAATAGTACAAAGCACCCCCCATACTGGTGCTAAACTTAGTTTCCTTTAATGTTAAGATCTTATATAATCATAGTACAGTTATCAATATTAGTCTTAACATTACAACATTGCTATTAACTAATTTACAGAATTAATTTGTATTTAATCAGTTTTTAACTTAATGTCCCTTTTCTGTTCCAGGATGCATTGCAGGATACTACATTTTATTTAGTTGTTCATGTTTCCTTACTCTCCTCCAACCTGTGACAATTCCTAAGTCCTTCTTTGTCTTTCTGTTTGATTATTTTTTATTGAAGTATAGTCGATTTATAATGCCATGTTAGTTTATGCTGCCAGGGTCCAGCCCCGGTGGATCCAGGAAATTCAAAGTGGGGATGGCGTTGGCGAAGAAAAACTTACTTATTTATTTATATAGAAATATAAGATTAGATCAGGAAGAAATAGTGTAGTAGGAAAGTTTAGTGGAGAAAAGAGGCTGATTAACTTGGTTTACGTGGTAAACCAATAAAATTCCAGACAAGGAACTTGCACCATCTACATTAGGCCTCCGGTGCCTGTTTGTATATCAGAAAGTGCCCCGCCTTGGGCTCGCTCTCTTATGGATCTTAGAAGCTGGGACATGTAAGTAGACATGGTGAGCCTCCACACCCTAGATGGGAATTCAGCCTGAAATTAGAGTAAAGAGGAGACATGGGGGAAACCAGTCCTTCCAATGACTGGCCCCACCTCTATTGTTCAGAAGGCTTTTTATACTTTTGATAGTACATGGAGATCAATGGGCAATACAAAATTATGCAGCATTAGCAGCCCAAACTTACCAAAACCAGGCTTTTCTCTCTGCATACCTAGTTGTATACACAAGTCTTAGGTGATTTACATCATCTTCTGGCCAAAAGGCTTGCTAACACTTTTTGGCTCTCTTCTGTAATGAATGTTAATCTCGTTTCCCCTGAAGTATTTTTCCTTAATCTGCATCTCCTTAAAGCACTAAAGTTACATCTCCATAGAACAAAGCAAAGAAGGTACTTAACTCAAATATCTAATGTTGCTGCTCGTTTTTTCTATATACCAAATATATCAACAAGTAAAAGATATGAAAATTTGGCAGCAAGTATTGGCTCAACAATGAAATGCTTAATCAGTTTTATTCTAATTATATTGACACCTCAGAAGCCCCTGCATGCATTCTTAAGATGTTTTAAGCTTCCTGTGCCTCCTGCTGTCGGGAGGCCTCAAACAATCACATGCACAGCTGTATGAGTCCTGCAGGCAGGCTAGAAAGTCATCAGAGGGGTTTTTGGATTGGAACACTTGTATTATGCCCAGGAGATTTATTATCTAAAAGCTCTAAATTAATTTTTTTTCCAGAAAAAGGTGGTGGGGGGACAGCCCCCTGTTAATGACAGAAGAGTAGGTGGAAAGCATAACACAGTAAAGCAGGCAGACTCTGGTCTTGGGGGGTGGATGCTCAGGAAATTCCAGGGGGAACCCCTGAATCCAGATCACGTCCTTGCATTTTGGCAGGCTTCCTTCCTCATGACCTTGTCATGGGTGGGATTCCTCATGCTGGCTCCCAGCATTATGCTGTAAAGCAAAGTGATTCAGTTATACGTATGTATACATTCCTTTTGTATTCTTTTCCATTATGGTTTTGTCATAGGATATTGAATATACTCCCCTATACTATACAGTAGGACCTCGTTGTTAAACATTCTATATGTTAATAGTTTGCATCTTATAACCCCAAAGTTGTAATCCATCCCTCCTCCTCTCCTCTCCTCTCACTGAGCAACCAAAAGTCTGTTTTATTTCTGTTTTTTAGATAGGTTTATTTGTGTCATATTTTATATTCCACATATGTGATATCATGTGGTATTTATTTCTCTTTCTGACTTCACTTAGTATGGTAATCTCCAAGTCCATCCATATTTTTGCAAATAGTGTTACTTTATTTTTATTGGTGAGTAGTACTTCATTGTATACATGTAACATCTTCTTTATCCATAAGTTGATGGGTGGTTAGGTTGTTTCCATGTCTCAGTTACTGTGAATAGTGCTGCCATGAATATAGGGGTGCATGTAGTTTTTTGAATTATATTTTTGTCCAGATGTATTCTGAGGAGTAGAATTTCAAGGTCATATGGCAACTCTATTTTTAGATTTTTTTTTTAAACTTCCATACTGCTTTAGCTGCTTCATCAGTTTACATTCCCACCAACAGTGTAAGAGAGTTGCCTTTTCCCCACATCCTCTCCAGTACTTGTTATATGTAGACATTTTAATGACAGCCATTCTGACCACTGTGAAGTGGTACCTCATTGCAGTTTTTAGTTGTATTTCTCCAACAATTAGAGATGTTGAGCATCTTTTCAAGTGACTATTGGCCATGTGAATGTTTGGAAAAGTGTCTATTTAGGTATTCTTCACATTTTTAACTGGGTTATTTGAGTTTTTTGTTTTTGTTCTTGAGTTGTCTAAGCTGTTCGTGTATTTTGGAAATTAAGTCTTTGTCTGTCACATCATTCACAAATATTTTCTCCCAGTTCATAAGTTGTCTTTTTATTTGTGTATGATTTCTTCTGCTATACAGAAACTTGTACATTTGATTAGATCCCATTTGTTTATTTTTGCTTTTCATTCTTACTGTCTTGGAAGAATGACCTAAAAAAATTTGGTATGATTCATGTCAGAGAATGTTTTGCCTGTTTTTCCCTAGGAGATTTATGATGTCATGTCTTAAATATAAGTCTTTAAGCTATTCTGAGTTTATTTTTGTGTTTGATGTGAGAATGTGTTCTACATGCATTGATTTACATGCAGTTGTCCAATTTTGCTAACATCACTAATTGAAGAGACTTTATTTTTTTCCATTGTATATTCTTGATTCTTTTTTGAAGATTAGTTGACCATAGATGTGTATTTCTGGGCTTTCTATTCTGTTCCATTGATTCATATCTCTGTTTTGGTGCAACTACCATGTTGTTTTGATTACGGTAGCTTTGTAGTATTATCTGAAGTCTGTGAGGATTATGTTTCCTGCTTTGTTCTTTTTCTTCAGGATTGTTTTGCTAATTCTGGGTATTTTATGATTTTATGTATTTTTTATGATTATTCTAGTTTTCTGACAAATATCATGGGTAATTTGATAGGGATTACATTAAATCTATAGATTGCTTTGGGTAGAATGGACATTTTAATATTGGATCTTCCAATTCCAGAAAATGGAATATCTTTCAATTTTTCTGAATCATCTTCGGTTTCCTTTATTAATGTTTTATACTTTTCGGCATATAAGACTTTCACCTCCTTGGTCAGGTTTATTCTTAAGTGTTTTATTATTATTATTATTGATGTGATTTTAAAGTGATTTTCTTACATTTCCTTTATGATATTTCATTGTTAGTGTAAGGAAATGCAACCAACTTCTGTATGTTAATCCTGTATCCTGCTACTTTGCTGAATTCACTTATCAGTTCTAGTAGTTTTCGTTTGAATTCTTTAGGGTTTTCTATATGCAGTATTGTGTCATCTGAATAATATGACAATTTTACTTCTTCCCTTCAAATCTGAGTACCTTTTATCTCTCTCTTTTTTTTTTTTTTTTTGTCTGATTGCTGTGGCTAGTACTTCCAATACTATGTGGAACAGAAGTGGTAAGAATGGGCATTCTTGTCTTGTTCCATATTTTAAGTGGGAAGTCCTTCAGGTTTTCACCATTGAGTATTATATTGGCTGTTGGTTTGTCATAAATAGCTTTTATTATGTTAAAATATGTTTCCTCTATATCCACTTTGAGACATTTTATCATAAATGGATGTTGAATTACATCAAATGCTTTTTGTGCATCTTTTCATATTTTCATGTGATTTCTATTTTCTTTGTTGATCTGATATTTCACATTGATTTGTGTGTCTGGAACCATCCTTGTGCCCTGGGATAAATCCAAATTGGTCACAGTGTATGATCTTTTTAATGTATGTTAGATTTGGTTTCTTAATATTTTGCTGAGAAATTTTGCATGCATATTTATCAGAGATACTGACCTTTAATTTTATTTTTTGGTAGTGTCTTTGGTTTTGGTATTGGGGTGATTTTGGCTCCATAGAATGTCTTTAGGAGTATTCCTTTATCTTCAGTCTTTTGGAAGAGTTTCAGAAGGATCAGTATAAATTCTTTATATATTTGGTTGAATTTGGCTATGAAGCCATCTGATCTTGGACTTCCATTTTCAGGGACTTTTAAAATTACAGATTCTATTTCACTTGTGGTAATTGGTGTGTTTATATATCTCTTCTTAATTCAATTTTGTTGAATTGTGTGTTTCTACAAACCTGTCCATCTCTTCCAGGTCATCCAGGTTGTTGGCATCTTTTCATATTATTTCCATACGGCTTTTTGTATTTTGTGGTATCAGTTTGTTTTTTTTTTTTCCCTCTCTCCTTTTTCTTTTCTTATCTTGTTTATTTGAATCCTCTTTTTTTGTTGGTTTACCTGACCAGAAGCTGGTCAATTTTGTTTACCCTTTCATAGAATCAGCTCTTGTTTTTTATTGATTTTTTCTTTCATTTTTTTAATCTTTATTTATTTCTTCTCTGACTTTTATTTTCATCCTTCCTCTGACTTTAGGTTTTGTTTGCTCTTTTTTTTCTAATTCTTTTAGGTGGTAGGTTAGGTTGCTTGAGATTTTTCTTGTTTTTTGAGGAATGTTTGTGTCACTATGCACTTCCCTCTAATAACTGCTTTTGCTGAATCACATAGATGTTGTATGGTTTTGTTTTCATTGTCATTTGTCTCAATATATTTTTAACTTCTTTGATTTCATTGTTGACCCATTAATTTTTAGTAGCATGTTGTTTAGTCTCATTTTCCCCTCATTTTTTTTTTTTCTGTGTTTGATTTCTGGTTTCATGCCACTGTGGCCAGAAAGGATGCTTGAAATAAATTTTGTCCTCTTAAATTTGTTGACACTTGTATTGTGCCCTAATATGTGATCAGTCTTAGAGAATCATCTATGTGTACTTGAAAAGAATATGTATTATGGGTTTTTTTTTTAATTTAATGCCCTGAAAATATCAATTAAGTCTGTCCTATTGTATCATTTAGGATCTCTGTTGCTTTTATTGATTTTCTGTCTGGGAGATCTGTCCACTGATCAATTTCCCCTTTTATGTCTGTTATTTGTTTTATGTGTTTGGTGCTTCTATATTGGGTGCATATATGTTGACAAGCATAATATTCTCTTCTCACATTGATCCTTTTATCTTCATGTCCTTCTTTATCCTTCTTTATGGCCTTTGTTTTAACGTCTATTTGATGTGAGTATTGTTATCCCCATTTTCTTGTCATTTTCATTTGCATGAAATAGCTTTTACCATCCTCTCACTTTTAAAATTTATTTATTTATTTATTCATATTTCGCTGTCCTGGGTCTTCATTGCTACACAGGCTTTTCTCTAGTGGCAGAGTCTATTTTCTAATTGTGGTGCATGGGCTTCTCATTGTGATGGCTTCTCTTATTGCAGAACATTGGCTCTAGGCACACAGACTTCAGTAGTTGTGGCACATGGGCTCAGTAATTGTGGCTCTTAGGCTCCAAAGCACAGGCTCAATAGTTGTGGTGCATGGACTTAGTTGCTCCATCGCATGTAGAATTTTCTTTATCTTCTTTTTGAACTTGGTATCTATCAGGCTGAAGATGTGTGTTTCTTTGTTCATTTGTTTGTTTTACCACCCCCATGGGAGTTCCCTTGATGTTTTTAAGTGGAAGTGGTTTCTCTGCTTCCTGATTTTACCTATATTTCTCTTATTCTATGAGTTTAGGAGAAACAGTTATCTACTGTGATCTTGGAGGGCTGTTTTTATGTGAAAATATCCCTGTTTAGCCTGCATAACTTTAATGTTTTTGGTGTGACAGCTGTTTTTACTATGGATGCCTGATGCCTGGTTTCCTCAGTGTGTCCTGGCTCTTCTCCCTTTGAGAGTGGGTATGACTGATGTTGTGGTGACAAGAGCCTGCGTTTGCTCTGTGGTTGTCACAGTCCTATTGGGGACAAGACAACTATCCCCAGTTGTTGGAGTAGAAGTTCTCTTCTTTGTCCTTTTGACCACAACAATTTTGAAAAGTATTATCAGTTGTTTTGTAGAATATCCTTCAATGTGGATGTATCTGATATTTTCTTGCTATCAGACTGTGGTTATGAGTTTTTAGAAAAAGTTAACAGAGGTGAAGCACCCTTCTCAGTGTGACAAACCAGAGGATACAGGAGATATCTTTTCTTATTTCTGTCAATGTTAACCTTGATTGTTTAATGGATTTCTCCACTCTAACATTACAATCATTCCCTTTTTAATTAAAAAATATCCCAGGGGTGGTACTTTGAAACTACACCTAATATCCTGTTTCATCTCAAACTTTTGCTCGCTAACTTTAGCATTCATTGGTGATTTTTGTTTGTTTGCAATAATGATAAGTTAGTGTTACAATGGAAATTTTCTTTCTTTTTTTTTTTTTGGTTTGTATTTATTTATTTATTAATTTATTTATTTTACTTTACAATACTGTATTGGTTTTGCCATAAATCAACATGAATCTGCCACGGGTGTACATAAATTCCCACTCCTGAACCCCCCTCCCACCTCCCTCCCCATACCATCCCTCAGGATTATCCCAGTGCACCAGCCCCAAGCATCCTGTATCCTGCATTGAACCTAGACTGACGATTCGTTTCTTATATGATATTGTACATGTTTCAAAGCCATTCTCCCAAATCATCCCGCCCTCTCCCTCTCCCAGAGTCAAAAAGTCTGTTCTGTACATCTGCGTCTCTTTTGCTGTCTCACATACAGGGTTATCATTACCATCTTTCTAAATTCCTACAATGGAAATTTTCTAATTCCTTCCACTCTTATTAATTGGAATTCTTCATTAAGAAAGAGATATTCCTTTTCCTGTATTTATTTATTTATTCAGCCATTTATCTAAGTATGGACNCTGTTCTGTACATCTGCGTCTCTTTTGCTGTCTCACATACAGGGTTATCATTACCATCTTTCTAAATTCCTACAATGGAAATTTTCTAATTCCTTCCACTCTTATTAATTGGAATTCTTCATTAAGAAAGAGATATTCCTTTTCCTGTATTTATTTATTTATTCAGCCATTTATCTAAGTATGGACTCCTCATAGATGTATATTATATTTTAAAGTTTTCAAATTATTGCTGCCTTATCCATTTGGAACTCTCATGTTGATGTCTCTACCCTTTCAATTATCCTCCTTTTGCTTTGGGCACTTCCTTAATTTTTGGCACTACAAAATGTTCTAGAAACATGTTGTATTTTTTCACTTCTACAGTCAACCACTTTCCTAAGCAACTCTGGTTCCTTCCATTAGAGAATATATTTAGAAACCCATATCTGTATATAATATGTGCTCATAGTTACTAGGGTATCACTACTTCTAGGCCTTCTCAATGAGCAGAGCTTGGAAATGTATGTGTGTGTTATGTGTATGTGTGTATTTAATATATATATATGTGTATATATAATTCCATACTTACACATACACTTATATTTCTCTCTACGTCTGTTTTTAGCTATACATATACCGTATGTCTATCTGTTAACTATGTATATGTTAACTAAAACAGAAGCTTATAATGATGTTTCCAGTTTCAGTCCAATATTGTGCTCTTTGTTGCAGAATTTGCCATTTCCTTGTTTGTAGCTTCTTTTTCTGACAGAACTTGCTTCTGATTTTTCTACAGATATTTGCTTATTGATTCAACTCTGGTAATGGCATACAGTAGTTTCAGAAATGCTATCCCATACCTCTGTGTTATTGTTAACCAGTATACCCTAGTTATTAACTGGAGTTATTTTTCTCTTTACTTACATAATATTTAATTAGAATAGTATTCCAAAGTCCTTTAGCTCCAAAATATTTATCCAAATATTTTGCTGATGCTTGAATCTCTTTAGCAGATTGAAGCATTTCTCTTTCCATACTCAAGATGAGATTTATCTAATACTCTGTGTTTTCATTGCATCCAATAGTATATTATGAGGTAATGTGATACCTTGTGGAAGGTCATCATATTGAATAGTTTTGACCATAAAACATTTTTTAAATTGAAGCCAAAACTTCTCTCTCCAGGATCTACACATTGGATTACATATTTATAAATTCCATATATAATGTCACAGAATTTGGACTTATAAAAGAGTCAACTAGTTATTATTTGTCCATCTCTGGTGGTTCAGACAGTACAGAATCTGCCTGTAATGCAGGAAACCCAGGTTCGACTCCTGAGTTGGAAAGATCCCCTGGAGAAAGAAATGGCTACCCATGCCAGTATTCTTGCCTGGAGAATTCCATGGACAGAGGGGCCTGGCAGGCTACGATCTATGCAGTCACAAAGAGTTGGACATGACTGAACAACTAACACAGTTTTTATTAAATTGCTTATGTATATATCCTGGGACCATTACACATGTTTATTGGTACATATCAGGAATCCAGCAGGAATAAAAACAGAATGCATGCTCTGTGACACCTCTTTTGTAGAATAATTCTAGATGGTTTACCTGTCTTATAAAAAAAGTTCTCTAATATTACTTGGATTTCCACCCCCCCCCATCCCAGCAAGAATAGACAATAGTAAAGTGAAAGGCATGTACCTTGTGTGGATAACTGAAGGCTATGACCCATAATCTGTTCATTGTTTAAAAAGAAAGAAAACCTATCTTTAAACAAAATTATTGTATGAATCAGAATTAAAAGAACATTTATCATTATTAGTACCACCATCTCCATTGTAGATTTTCTCAGCTGCATGAGAACTAGTTTATATTTATAGATTTTTCTTTCTGCATGATGGCATGGGGCCAAGACACAAGGCAAATGAGGAAGAAAACATGCACAAAGCCAGAAATGCCTCTGATTTTGAGCTAGCAGTGATAGGGTTATATGCAGACTTAAGAAGGCTGTCAAAATCCTTAGGCCTTGGTATTCACTGATCCCCTCCTTAGACCTTGGTATTTTACTGATCCCCAGTATGCAGTGGGTATGGCTTGAATTAGGATGAGTGTTGTCTTCCTTAGTGTTCATTCTTTCTTTTTTATTTCTGATTAGATTATCTCACCACCCTGTTGTTTAACTCATAGTGCATGCTCAAAAGGCATTTCTTGAATGAATGAATGATTGCCTGGCTGGCTGGTTTGTTGAGTATTAGCTGTTAAGGGCCAATGGAAACAGAACCACAACCTGCAACTCAACACTGAATGACACAGCTACACCCATGATTTCCCAGTTGCTTTCAGGGTCAAACTTAGTAGTGAATGGGACAGGGGTTTCTGAAGAATCTTTTATTCACACTCTGGGCAAAGGCCTCATGAGCTCAAAGAGGATAATGAAGCTGAAACTCTTGATGAGTTTCCTCAGGATTCTGTCTTCAGTAATTGATCATTCTTTTAACCAATTGATTTTTCCCTTAAAGAAAAATTACTTTCTTTCTCTTTTCTAGTTACTATGAATGAACAGCAGCATTAATCATTGTGAACACTTCTTACTCCAATTTAGTTTAGCTGTCATCCATAAAATATCCCAGTCTTAGGAATAAAGTAGGATTATTGTTTGAAATCATTTTCTCATTTTTTTGTCTCTTGATTTGATAAAAACCAACATAAACTAAATGATTTCAGAGTTTCAGATGGGAAAGCTACATTCTTCTCATAGGGATATAAACTTGCTACTTAACAATAAGTAATCCTTTAACAGCAAATGATACATCAGAATTAAAAGAGAAAAGGAAAACAAATATCTGCATATGCATATCTCTTTATTAGCAGCATCTATATGCCTTGAAGTTGAATGTAAACTATCTTACAGCAGTCTATTTTAAGTTGATAATGTAATTTCAATTACATATAAAAATTTTACACTTTTTCTTATCCTCCAACACACATTTTGTATCAAAATGTCCATATATTTATATTGTGTATCAACATATTGTTGTAGCTGTATTTATTTTAATAATTTTCTCTTTTCACATTTATACTAAAGTTCAAGTGATTTACCACCTCCATCATAGTATTTGGGTTTTCTTCATTTGACTTCTGACATTTACCAGTGCTGGTTTCCCAAGTGGTACTGTCTCCAGGATCTCAGTCCAGTGGAGCTGAAGCTAAGGTATATGGCTGTTGTCAAGTCTGTGTCCAGCCAGCCTGTTACCAGGGGCACAATCATGTATGGTTCTTGCCCCATCCCCAGGTGGATGAGACGGCTATAGGACCACACTGGAGCAGAGCAGGAGGCAGTTCATGGGGTCTTTTCCAGGTCTGCTGTTAAGTCCACAGACTGTGGCCCTGCTACCAGGTACACATACAGATTTGGCTACCCCTAGGTCTCTGAGAGAGTCCCTGGATGGTTCCTGAGTGGGTCCCTAGATGGACAGACCTGCCTCTAGGACCATGGTAGAGTTGGGCTGATTCAGGTCACAGGATTGCTTTTCCGGTTCATACTCAGGAATGAAATCAGCAGGCCTGTCATGGCGGGCTTAGACAATTGTGTCTCCTGTTAGTTTCCTGGATGGTTAGATAACCTTGGTGGTTAGCTTTTCCAGTTCCATTTGTTGAAAAGACTGCCTTTCTCCCATTTGAATGCTATTGGTACCCTTGTTGAAAATAATTTTATTTTTTAATGAATATTGAATCTTTTTTTAGCAGATAAAAATTGTTGGTCCTTATGTGAATTGATACAGCTACTATGGAAGACTGTATGGAGATTCTTTTAAAAACTAGGAATAAAACTGCTATATGACCCAGCAATCCCATTACTAGGCATGTGCCCTGAGAAAACCATAATTGAAAAAGACACATGTACCTCAATGTTCATTTCAGCACTATTTACAATAGCTAGGACATGGAAGCAACCTAGATGTCCATTGACAGATGAATGGTGAAAAGGATGTGGTATATGTATACAATGGAATATTACTCAGCCATACAAAGAAATACATTTGAGTCAGTTCTAATGAGGTAGATGAACTTAGAGCTTGTTATACAGAGTGAAGCAAGTCAGAAAGAGAAAAACAAATATCATATATTAACACATATATATGGAATCTAAAAAAATGGGACAAATGAACATATTTGCAGGGCAGCAATGGAGATGCAGACATAGAGAACAGACAGGGAAACAGCGCAGGAAGGAGAGGGTAGGATAAATGAAGAGAGTAGCATGGAAGCATAAACACTACCATATGTAAAATAAATAGCCAGTGGGAATTTGCTGTATAACTCAGAGAACTCAAACCTGGTGCTCTGTGACAAGTGGATTCTTTACCAGCTGAGGCACAAGGGAAGCCCAAGAATACTGGAGTGGGTAGTCTATCCCTTCTCCAGTGGATCTTCCTGACCCAGGAATCAAATTGGGGTCTCCTGCATTGCAAGCAGATTCTTAACCAACTGAGCTATGAAGAGATGTCATAGCATATACTACTAGACTGGCTCATATATAGGCCACTTTTCCCAATGGTAAAAATAATTCAAACTTTTGCAGCCTGGCTAGATCAGGNGGAAGCCCAAGAATACTGGAGTGGGTAGTCTATCCCTTCTCCAGTGGATCTTCCTGACCCAGGAATCAAATTGGGGTCTCCTGCATTGCAAGCAGATTCTTAACCAACTGAGCTATGAAGAGATGTCATAGCATATACTACTAGACTGGCTCATATATAGGCCACTTTTCCCAATGGTAAAAATAATTCAAACTTTTGCAGCCTGGCTAGATCAGGAAGAAACAAAGTAGAATTATATATGTATGTATGTATGTATGTATGTACGTATATATATATATATAGAGAGAGAGAGAGCTTGATCTTAATCAACAAACTCAAATATTGTTAATGAACACTTTTAATTGATTTTTCATTAAGAACCAAAGATCATCTTCCCAAATTGACAAATGCTTTATATCATCAGCTATTTGTGTCTGCAGTCCCATGTTGGTGGCATACATATTGTACTATGAAACACATTGTCAGTACCACTGACAACAATGATGAAGCAAGAGAAAACAAATCACATTAACCTTTCCATTGAGCCATTATGAATGGTCTGTTAAAGAGCAAAAAAAAAAAAAAAAAAAAAANCATTAAGAACCAAAGATCATCTTCCCAAATTGACAAATGCTTTATATCATCAGCTATTTGTGTCTGCAGTCCCATGTTGGTGGCATACATATTGTACTATGAAACACATTGTCAGTACCACTGACAACAATGATGAAGCAAGAGAAAACAAATCACATTAACCTTTCCATTGAGCCATTATGAATGGTCTGTTAAAGAGCAAAAAAAAAAAAAAAGGTGCTTTTTGAACACTTACTTAAGAACAAAAGAACAAGTCTCAAGGAAAAGTATGTCTCTGTATGCAGCCTCACCATGGGAAAATCTAATTCATGTTTGCTTAACTTTCTGTAAAAAAAAGACCTTGAAAATGAGACAGTCTTTGTTTTAATATTCTCATTTAATCCATACATGAATGAACTGTGAAAAGAACTGCACCTAGGTGATTTGTAGAAGTCCTTTCCAATTCTTTCTCCTTTTAAAGGAAATTTTTTCTCTATAGTGGGAATATTCATATGAATAGTAAATGAGAGCATCAAAAGTCACATTTTGCAAAACATGGAAAACCCCATAGGATTTTCTTTCCAAAATTGTTATCTAGGCATATTTATTATAGTGTAATTGTTTATTTAAAAATACATAATTTAAACCTTGGAAACTTTACCATCTCCAAAAACAATATATTTAGCAGCTTTAAGAAGCTTGGATTTTTGAATAGAATTCTAAATTGAAGAGGAAGAAAATAAGTTGGAGGGCATCTTCTCCAGAACTGTGGTGAGTGATCCAAAGAAACAAATGCAAGTAAGCCAGTTTTCTAAACCGTGTTGAAACTCTTTAGAAATGGATAAAGTTTCCAAATTTTTGAGACTTGAAAGAAATCCAATTCTTTTTTTTTTCTTTTTTTGAAAACAAAAAGCTAACAAATTGAGGCTAAATATAGGAAGAGCTTTAATGACTGTTGAGAGCATCTCAATGCTTTTTAGGAGAATAACTTCTAAATGCTTGAAAACAATTTTCTAGTTATACTAATTTTTTTATTGATAAATGTGTGAAANCTTTTTTTGAAAACAAAAAGCTAACAAATTGAGGCTAAATATAGGAAGAGCTTTAATGACTGTTGAGAGCATCTCAATGCTTTTTAGGAGAATAACTTCTAAATGCTTGAAAACAATTTTCTAGTTATACTAATTTTTTTATTGATAAATGTGTGAAATGTGGAATACACATCAGCTGGCCCTGAGCTCAGTTTTTAAATTAAGTCCTAGTTAATGTAGATTCTACTATCCATCTTAATATGAGAGCAAGAAATTTCACCCATATTCAAGCTTACAACAAAGTTTTCATGATTTGGGGGCCACATTCCCTAAATATTTCCATGTTTGGTAGATATTTAAGAGTCTTTACATAAATTTTGCCAGTTTAGCTTAGGTTAGTTTTATTGACTTTGTAGTTTTACATGCTTAGTTTGAAAAGAAGAAAGAAGAAAAGGAAAAAAAGGAGAGGAAAGGAGAAGGAATAATACTAGCAGTGACAAGAAACCAGGTGTTTCCATAAATGCCCTTTTCTTAACTCGGGTTTGTGTTTAAAAAGAAAATGCACTGCTCATGTAAGTATTTTTAAAACACTTTTTGAAGCAAACAGAAATATCCACAGTTGTGACTTTAGAAAAAACATCTGGAAATAAGAGGCAAGGTTAGGTAGCAAAAAAAAAAAAAAAAAAAATACAAGTACCTTAAAAGGGAAAGTAAGAGAACATTTTCTTTCTTTTTTTGTTCTTTGATGAAGAAAGTATTGGAATTCTTTCAAAACATAATATTTTTGAGCTGTAGGCCCAATCTTCAAACTTTCCAAGGTAATAATTTGACCCAGTTGGTTGTTTTTACTTTTTCCATTTCAATTTCCTGGGTAGTCATAAAGTACTTTGTCTCCAGCACAGATGGGCTAGTCTGTTATTCTAAAGCCCAAGAAGGATGTGAAATCTAATCTAGGACTTGATGTGCATTTGACCTTCTTGTAAGACTTGGTTCTTTCTGGTTCCTCTACACAGAATATATATTTTTGGATAATGCATACTAAGCAAGTATACTATTTAGCTCTTGGTTAAATGTCGGGGGTGGGGGCGTCCACTCTTACAAAACTCACCAGGTGACAAATAATAATCTGAAATAATCAACCAGTATCCATTATCAATTCAATTAAGCAAAATTATGGAGAACTTCCGGTTTGCCAAGCATAGTGTGCAGGGACCTAAGGACAGAATGACCAGCAAAACATAAATTAAGGCTGATACAGGTTAATGTACTTTGCTGAGGTTATAATCAATAGGTCATAGTCAAGACTCAAGTTAATGTCTTCTGACAATAAAGAAATATTGTTGTCCATTCTATCCATATGTAAATATTATACGTCTATGCTTTCTTCCTTTAAAAGGGTTCATCGTTGGGACTTTTCAATAGCAATGGCCACATAGGCATGATATATGCATAAAATATATGGATATCAAATACATATGCATTTTTATCTATATACTACTAAAGGAATTCATGGTATTTCTCAAATATCTTTAAAATGATTCATTTTGTGTATACGGCACAATGTAATGGTTGAGAGTATGGGTCTTCTAAACAAAAAGCCAAATTTTGAATTCTGTCTTTGCTGCTTAGTAGCTGTCCAACCTTGAGCAATTTATTTAACATCTCTGTGGCTGGATTTCAGGAAGATCTCTTGAATATAGGGAATGGTTACCGACTCCAGTATTCTTATATGGAGAATTCCATGGACAGCAGAGTGCGGTGAGCTACAGTCCATGGTGTCACAAAGAGTCAGACAAACTGAGTAACTAACACACTCTTCCTCCGTTTTATAAATAATATAGAGTACGTACCTTACCTGGTTGTCATGAAAATTAAATGAGTTACTATTACCAAAATTTTTGGAAGAGCATCATGTATGAAGAAAATATAATATTTGTTTGTTAAATAAGTATATTAAAGTAATGTTTTAAAAGTCTTTGTGAGCCTTAGAAAACTCATAAGCATCTAACTGTGCTCCACTTCACTTCCTACCTCTGTATATAATGAAAAAGCTTTCCTGAGTTAAATATCCTAGAGCAGTTTGGATTCTTTAGGCTGTAGCGAAGAAAGTTGATTAATTGAAATCAGTGGATTAAACTTTCCTCATAGCTCAGTTGGTAAATCATCTGCCTGCAATGAAGGAGACCCAGGTTCGATTCCTGTGTTGGGAAGATCCCCTGCAGAAGGAAATGGCAATCCACTCCAATATCCCTGCCTGGAGAATACCATGGACAGAGGAGCCTGACAGGCTACAGTCCATGGGATCACAAGAGCAAGACACAACTTAGTGACTAAACCACTACCACCACCATTAAACTTTCCACGTGATGAGATGATAAGGAAAACAAACAGTCTGTGTGTAATACAGAAAAAGTGTGTGTTTGTGTACAGAGCACACTAATTTTTGTTCCATGCCAAAACAGTCATAGATCCAGTACATCAGTGTGAATAAAGGAGAATATATTTTCTTGGCTTTGATTTCAGTTTTGTAGGCTCAATGAAGAGAGGTGCCATCATGAATACTCATTACATATGAGAAGAAAAATGTGACAAGAACCAAATGTTATGAATGGTTTCATAGGTGAAAGCAATATTAAATCATGTCTTTCCAAAAGACTATGTAGGCTAGGACTTGAATAACAGTGACAACTTAAGGTAAAAATGTTGGTCTAGTATCTGATATTTTCCTCTGTACTTCATCATAATTCACAGAAATTACTGCAGTCCATTTTAGCTTTTTGTAACAAAGTGGAATCAAGTCCAAAGACAACTTGTACTGTCAATCTGTCATTAACCTGTTACTTCATATTACACTAAATTAACCTTATTCATTCAGTATACAGCTCCTCAAATGTAGAAATTTGCCTGCCATATTTAAATAGAAACGCTGATTTTTTTTAAATTTTGGCTCAAACCATTTTCCTAATAGTGGTAAAATGCAATAAAAATAAATGAAGGTTGATAATTGATACCTGGCTGAATAGCAAGGAGAGATAAGAAAGCCTTCCTCAGTGATCAGTGCAAAGAAATAGAGAACAACAGAATGGGAAAAACAAGAGATCTCAAGAAAATTAGAGATACAAAGGGAATATTTCATGCAAAGATGGGCTCGATAAAGGAAAGAAATGGTATGGACCTAAGAGAAGCAGAAGATATTAAGAAGAGGTGGCAAGAATACACAGAAAAACTGTACAAAAAAGATTTTCATGACCCAGATAATCACAATGGTGTGATCACTCAACTAGAGCCAGACATACTGGAATGTGAAGTCAAATGGACCTTAGAAAGCATCACTACAAACAAAGTTAGTGGAGGTGATGGAATTCCAGCTGAGCTATTTCAAATCCTAAAAGATGATGCTGTAAAAGTGCTGCACTCAATATGCCAGCAAGTTTGGAAAACTCAGCAGTGGCCACAGGACTGGAAAAGGTCTGTTTTCATTCCAATCCCAAAGAAAGGCAATGCCAAAGAATGCTCAAGCTACCACACAATTGCAGTCATTGTTTTATGCTAGTAAAGTAATGCTCAAAATTCTCCAAGCCAGGCTTCTGCAATATGTGAACCATGAACTTCCAGATGTTCAAGCTGGTTTTAGAAAAGGCAGAGGAACCAGAAATCAAATTGCCAGCATCCTCTTGTTCAATAAAAAAGCAAGAGAACTCCAGAAAAAAAATCAATTTCTTCTTTTTTGATTATGCCAAAGCCTTTGACTGTGTGGATCACAATAAACTGCAACATTCAAGAGATGGGAATACGAGACCACCTGACCTGCCTCTTGAGAAATCTGTATGCAAGTCAGGTCAGGAAGCAACAGTTAAAACTGAACACGGAACAACAGACTGGTTCCAAATAAGAAAAGGATTACGTCAAGGCTGTATACTGTCACCGTCCTTATTTAACTTATATACAGAGTATAACATGAGAAACGTTGGACTGGATAAAGCACAAGCTGGAATCAAGACTGCTGGGAGAAATATCAATAACCTCAGATATGCACATGACACCAACCTTATGGCAAAAAGTGAAGAAGAACAAAAAAGCCTCTTGATAAAAGTGAAAGAGGAGAGTGAAAAAGTTGGCTTAAAGCTCAGCATTCAGAAAGCTAAGATCATGGCATCTGGTCCCATCAATTCATGGGAAATAGATGGGGAAACAGTGGAAACAGTGGCAGACCTTATTTTTTGGGGCTCCAAAATCACTGCGGATGGTGTCTACAGCCATGAATTTAAAAGATCCTTGGAAGTAAAGTTACGACCAACCTAGACAGCATAAGAAGCAGAGACATTACTTTGCCAACAAAGGTCCGTCTAGTCAAGGCTATGGTTTTTCCAGTAGTCATGTATGAATATGGGAGTTGGACTATAAAAGAAAGCTGAGTGCCAAAGAATTGATGTTTCTGAACTGTGGTATTGGAGAAGACTCTTGAGAGTCACTTGGGCTGCGAGGAGATCCAACCAGTCCATCTTAAGGGAAGTCAGTCCTGAATATTCATTGGAAGGACTGATGCTGAAGCTGAAACTCCAATACTTTGGCCACCTGATGTGAAGAGCTGACTCATTTGAAAAGACCCTGATGCTGGGAAAGATTGAGGGCAGGAGGAGAAGGGGATTACAGAGGATGAGATGGTTGAATAGCATCAGTGACTCAATGGACCTAACTCTGAATGTTGGTGATAGACAGGGAGGCCTGGCATGCTGCAGTCCATGGGGTCAAAAAGAGTCAGACACAACTCAGTAACTGAACTGAACTGTGTGATCTTTTGAAAATTACTTAACATCTCTGAAACTTTATCTTTTTTCTCTTACAAAATAAGAAATAATAATTGCTTCCTAGAAGGGTGGTATAAAATTAAATCTTTGAAATCTAACTATTTTTTCCCCTCATAATTTATAAGCTCCCATGCTTCTTCCCTTCACCTCAAGAACTGTGCTATACTTTGCCTTAGTAGAAGGATGTGACGGGATAGAAATCACTTTATAAAAGGAAAGGAAATCACTTTGTATTTTATAAAGGAATAATTCCTGTATTTGGTTGCCAATTAAAGGCTTTAGGTAAAGACAGAGCAATATTGAAAGGACAAACAAATTTTAATGTATTTTTATTGTATTTATTATCTATTGATGCATAACAAGTTATTCTCCAAATTTAGCATTTAAAACAACAAACTTTATTTCACAACATCTATGAGTCTGTAATCTGCTGGAACCTTTGTTTCAGGATTTATCATGAGGCTGTAATCATGATGTCAATTGTGGTCTAGGACATCTCAGAGCTCAAGGAAGGGAAAAGGTGGTAAGACATCAAGGGTATCTTGGCTTCATAGAAAGAATGGTTCTCCATTGTATCTCAGTAGATGGAACATAATCAGGCCAGCTGTGATCACAGAGTCCCAACATGGAATGATAAGAATGATAACACAAGGGTTCCCATATCCTTCAGTATGATGCAGAAGTAATGACAGAGTCATTTAAGCAGTCAGTGAGGTAAAAATGAGAGTTACCTCAGTGGTTTCTTGCAAGAGTCAGATTGTCTGAGTAGACTGATGGCACATGGAAACAGATTGCCCAGTACTCCCATGATACATGACTTCCCTGGTGGCTCAGCCAGTAAAGCGTCTACCTACAATGCAGGAGACCCAGGTTCGATCCCTGGGTCAGGAAGGTACCCTGGAGAAAGAAATGGAAACCTACTCCAGTATTCTTGCCTGGGAAATCCTATGGATGGAGGAGCCTGGTAGGCTACAGTCCATGGGGTCGCAAAGAGTCAGATACGACTGAACGACTTCACTTTCACTTTTCCACATGCCTACCCATTTGCAATTGACATTTTGGATTCCTTGGTGCATTATAAGCTCTGAATAACTCAGGCACAAGGCTGCGGAAATAGGCAGGAGAAATTCCTTCCATGAGAGTGAGTCCATTTCTACTCCCCTAGTAGCTGTGGACCACTAAGTCATGGAAAGTTGTGGACCACTAAGTGTTCAAGTCGTGGAAAGACAAAAAAATTTCTATTTGTTTCACATTTGGGTTTGCAGATTATCTTTACATCTCATGTATGATAAAGGGACTTATTTATATCTTGAAGAATTGTAGAGTCTTATTATATGGTAGCTCTTACTATTTTGATTATTTCCCAAGCTAACTGATAATTAAGAACACCTCCTTGAAATTAATTATAGCTATGTAGAGAATATAAGTTCTACTACAACCAAGGGTCTGCATTATGTTGTGGGCATGAGGGAGTGATTGATCAATGTGGTTTCAGAATTATCTATCTAGTAAGTACTAGTGCTCCTATAATGAGACTGAAGTATGGTCTGGCAGATTGTTGTTATTGTTGTTTAATTGCTAAGTCTTGTACAATTCTGTGTAACCCCATGGACTGCAGCACACCAGGCTCCTCTGTCCATCACTATCTCTGGGAGTTTGCTCAAACTCATGTCCATTAAGTTGGTGGTGCTGTCTAACCATCTCATCCTCTGTCTTCTCCTTCTCCTCTTGCCCTCAGTCTTTCCTAGCATCAGTCTTTTCTGGTCCTGCCCACCAGGGCAAGACCCAGTTTTCCCTATAGCCAGTCCCTGCCATCAGGAAGCTTATACAAGCCTCTTCTCATCCATCACAGGGAAGACAGAAAAAAACAAGAACTATAATTCCACAGCCTCCAGAACAAAAACCGCAACACAGAAATCTAAGCAAAATGATCTCATGGCTCACAGCCTTGTGTAACTCAATGAAGGTATGAGTCATGCCATGTAGGGGCACCCAAGATGAATGGGTCATGGTGGAAAGTTTTGACAAACGAGATCCACTGGAGAAGGAAATGGCAAACCACATCAGTATTCTTGCCTTGAGAACCCTATGAATAGTATGAAAAGGCCCACCAATTGTCAATTTCAAATGTCTGTTTTTAGAATGACATAAAATCTGTGGATATTTCATTCTCCCCACTCATTAAGTGGTTATCTTAACCCACTGATCAACCCTTTTAATAAAGTACTTAGAATTTTTAGTTATTTTTCCATTAATCTCAGAATAAAGTATACTAAAAGAGAACTGAGTTGTAATTTTAAACAATTATATAAAAGATACCTAACCATTTGCATCAGAAAATAATTTACTGAGTGATTAATGTGTCCCAATACTCTTCCAATTGCTTTGTATATATTATTTCATTTATCCCTCATCCTATCCCTATGAGGTATATTATAAGCTCCATTCTAAAGATGAGGGAAAACAGAATTTGGACTCATGCATTCTGGTTCCATATGGTTAACTATTTTCTGAAAAATAAACTTATCACATGATCAAAATTGGGAAAGTGCCACGATTGAGCTTCAGAAATAAAGTGCATGTGATTCAGAGTTCTGCTATGACTACCTGAATGAATACCTTTGAACAAGTTGCTTAATATTTGCCAACTTCATTTTCTCATCTGTATACTAGTACCTAGCTGTCAAGTTCTTAGTAGGAACTGAAAAAAGCAATACAGAGCTTGGGTCATATTATTAATTTTCTTAGAAGATCAAGTTTGCTATTTTTAAGTCTTATGCCCAGACTTCTTAGATGATCAATTATGATAATTTCAGTGAAAACACTTTGAAAATTGTAAGTCACAAGATTAAATGAAAGAAGCTCCCTCTACTAATTAACATTATTAATATAAATAACAATTTTAATGTACCAGTCACTGAGCCAAAAACTTTTATATGTTAGCTAAAAACAATAACAGAAACAGCAACAAAATTCTAAAGACATTTTTATAAACTGTAAAACTGGCAAGTAAGTACTATTCCACACATGAGAAAACTGAGTCCCAGAAGAGCTAAGTAGTGTGTTCATGGTTATAGCCCAGAAGTGCTGGAGTTTAGTTTTCCTCAAACATAATTAAATCTAAAACTGCATGCTTTATAAAAGACTATTGAAAACATATGGCTTCAAGCACTTTAGAAACAGTCACTGTGAACAAGAGTTATTGTAACCAGACATAGTTACTTTAGCTGATGAAATGATATTTAAGACTAGCAATGTTTATTATATTGGTTGATACATTTTAGGCAGGACTTGATGTATTTGGGGAAGGGGAAGAGAGTTTCAGGAAAACCCTAAAAGCAATAAAATTTTGTATTTTAAAAGATATTATAGAATGCTCAGTTTATTCTTCTGTTCTTATTCCATGCATTCCTCCTTCCTTTTCTCCCTCCCTACATCCCTTCATCTGTATATCAGGCTAGTCTTTACCCTGATAGTTGTGTTAAACAACATCGGAACAAAATAAATCTGAGTTCCCAATGCAGCCTCAAAACTTCCCATTTGTGTGGTCTGTAAAGGTTACATAATCTCAGAATAGAAAACATAATAGTGTCCATCATATATAATCAGTTCAGTTCAGTTCAATTCAGTTGCTTAGTCGTGTCCGACTCTGCGACCTCATGAATCGCAGCACGCCAGGCCTCCTTGTCCATCACCAACTCCACATCAGGTGGCCAAAGTATTGGAGTTTCAGCTTCAGCATTAGTCCTTCCAATGAATATTCAGGACCGATGTCCTTGAGGATGGATTGGTTGGATCTCCTTGCTGTCCAACGGACTCTCAAAAGTCTTCTCCAACACCACAGTTTCCAAAATCAATCCTAATTTGACTGTTAGGATTTGACTGTTAATCTTGTTAGACCTAACTAACAAGATTAAGGTCTCCCGGCGTCATGGGTAGGCCGAGAGAAGACAGCAGAAGGAGGAGGGGCAGCTCTCCCTCCCTGCCCACCTTGGGCTTCTCCCCTCCCACCCCACAGTCCAGCAGGCAGTCGTCTGTACTCTCATTTCTGATTCTTTTGGGGTGGGGGCGGGTCATATGGGGATGCCTGCGTTTCCTCTGTACAGCCATGGCCTGACCAGAGATTTCCAGTTTGCACCTTGGGGCTGATGGGTTGTCAAGCTGGTAAGTATCAGCTCCCATCACTTGAAACCAAAATAAATACAACAGCTGTAGTCCTTGGACACCTTGCTTAATTTAAACATGGCTAACAGTCTAGTCAGTCGTGTCCCTGATGCTGAATTGCTTCTTTGCCCTGCACGTGTCCTCCTTTCATGCTGAACCTGTCTGCTTCTGTGATTACAGTCCCTCTCTCCTCCCATTTTACCACAAGCCCCTTTGCCTCCACCACACACATGCCCAGTGCCCAGGATACATTTATCTTATCACCTGCACCAAGAGTTAAGAGCCTCACTTCTTGTGCTGTCCCTGGCAACTGCACAATCTCCTGCCAGTGAACCCAGACTAATTTGTTTTGCTATTGATGAAAGCAAAATTATCCCAAATTTACTATAAAAGTTGGACTATGAGAATTGGCTAGGCAGTTTGTGGAACAAAACTCTCAGCCCACTGATGTAGTACATTTCTTACCAAGAAACCATTTCCTGCTTGATATTTCTCCATTTCACAGGTATTGCTCTTTCTCCATCCGAGTCTCTTCCTCTTTGAAGAACTGATACTTTAGTCAGATTTCCCTTGTCTCCTTTTAGGATGATGGACTGGGAGGCCTGGCGTGCTGCGATTCATGGGGTCGCAAAGAGTCGGACATGAGGAGCGACTGAACTAACTAACTATACTGATCCAATTGGATACACTAACCTGTTTGTTGGGGCAGAGTTTTCCAAGTTTTAATCTCTTCCATATCGTATCTGTGTATGCATTCATAGTAGTATTTATTTTCTTTAAATAAATGTGTTTTTCCTTCAATTTCTTTAAGAGGGAGACTTCGTAAATTACTGTAAATTGAAAGGCTATATCTCTCCCAAGTTGAAAGCAACTGAAGGAGAAGTGAACATAAAGCAAAGTTTTTAGATTCTGGGAATTAAAGAGCATTTTTCTACTAAAATCTCTAAGCCTAAAACCTACTGCCTATAAAAAATGGAAGGTTACCAGGCACTAGAAACATATTTTAAAAGCAAGCAGGGAAATGGCATTTTTATCATGATGTAATCAAAGGAGAGAAAAACAGAACCAAAACAGGAATCACTCTCACTATGTGAGTCTTTTTTTCAATCCTGCATGCATGTCCCAAGGCATCAGAATTGATCTATGTTACTCTTTGAAAAACACTCCATGTCTTCTAGAATCAAAAGGCTACACTCTCACTATATACTAGCCCCTGTGGAACTGTCATGGTGCCTCTGGGTCTGTCATTTAGCTTGTTGATATGTTACAATGAGCATATATTGAGAATTAAGGTCTAGTCGAAATTGACTTATCTGACATCTTGGACCCATTTGGTTATAATCTGTTTATGTTGTATCCTTGGGCTATGTTATTCTTTTTTTTCCCCCTGGGGGGAAAGCTCCCCACTACCACAAATTATGCAGTCGTGTTTCCCACATTTAGGGAAATTGCAGAGGTCAGCACATCTGGAGTGCAATGGATGAGCCTCACTTTGGAAAAACTACCTTCGTGATCATTGTACCTCCCCTGTCAGGTAAATATGGGCTATGCCATTTTTTCAAAGGTTGTGCCATGTCCCCTTCCCCCTGTTTCAATACCTAGCATGTAGTAAGTACTAAATACTTATGTATTGTATTATATAGATAGATAGATAAATATAGGTATATCAGTTCAGTTCAGTCACTTAGTTGTGTCTGACTCTTTGTGACCCCATGGACTGCAGCACGCCAGGCCTCCCTGTCCATCACCAACTCCTGGAGCTTATTCAAACTCATGTCCGTTGAGTCAGTGATGCCATCCAACCATCCCATCCTCTGTCGTCCCCTTCTCCTCCCGCCTTCAATCTTTCCCAGCATCAGCGTCTTTTCCAATGAGTCAGTTCTTCTAATCAGGTGGCCAAAGTATTGGAGTTTCAGTTTCAGCCTCAGTCCTTCCAGTGAATATTCAGGACTGATTTCCTTTAGGATGGACTGGTTGGATCTCCTTGCTGTCCAAGGGACTCTCAAGAGTCTTCTTGAACACCTCAGTTCAGATATGTATTAATGATTTATATGTATTATTGTTGATTTCAGAGGGGGGAAGCACTGCCTATGGCAATGAAATGAAGGCAGCACTTTTCATTTCTACAGGATGTAATGCGGTAGTTCTTGAGGTGTGATCCCCATACCAACAGAATCAGCATTGATGTTTTTAAAATGCAAATTCTCAGGTAGGTCCAACTTCAGACCTGACTTGGAAACTCTAGGTATAGAGTCCAGCAATCTGTATTTTAGCCTTTGAGGTGATTCTGATGCATGTAAAGTCTGAGAACCACAGAGGTAATAGGTGGAGGATTGATCAACAAGGGAGAGGACCTGAATTCGAATTATACCCTTAGAGTTACATCACAAAAATGGAGATGCAAGCACCTCTGAAAATTATTTTCTCCATAAAAGTGGTGAGAAAGCTGGCAACATTGTCAGAGTCAACTTTTTCAGAACTCTGGAAATCAACCAAGGGCTTGCAGCAACCTAGGAAGCATTTATTCAAGAAAACAGCTTACTCTAATCCAGTCTCCTCAACTCCAGCTCCACTGTCGCACTGAAAAATAATAGCTGACAATCACGGTGAAAAGGAGCACAGTGGCAGATACCAGACAAGGTAGAACGAGGCTGTAACTCCTTGAGAGCCTGTTTCCAAGAGAAGAGTCATCATGTGACCGATCTGCTGGTTCCCCAGAAAATCTCACTTGCAAGCCTGGGAAAGCGTTTTCCCCAGAAGCATTTGTCAAAAAACAAGCATATAGACACTGAGGGAATTGATTAATTCTGCCACACCTTAGGCAGTGGGGACAGTTTGAAGCAGCAAAATTACTTACACAGAAAGCTTAAAAGGAAAAGCTGGAGAATGTCTGTAGGAGCTTTGTAAGCTCCAACACATTCATAAGAATCCAGAAACCAACACAGATGCCAAGGATCATGCTAACTTGGGTAAGACTTGAGAAGGCCCTAAATATTCACTCTTGAGAGCCCTTGGGACTGCAGGGAGATCAAACCAGTCAGTCCTAAAGGAAATCAACCCTGAATACTCATCGGAAGGACTGATGCTGAAGCCGAAGCTCCAATACTTTGGTCACCTGAGGCAAGGAGCCAACTCATTGGAAAAGACCCTGATGCTGGGAAAGACTGAAGCCAGGAGGAAAAGGGGACGACAGAGCAGGAGACGGCTGGATGGCATCACCGACTCAATGGACACAAGTTTGTGCAAGCTCCAGGAGATGGTGAAGGACAGGGAAGCATGGTGTGCTGCAGTCCATGGGGTCTCAAAGAGTGGGACGTGACTGGGCGACTTAACAACAACAAAGGCTGATCTTGAGGCTTTGGAGAAATGAAGACTAAGGGGAAACTGTCAACGGCTGGCTTGGTGTTCAACCATGACCCAGACACATACACCTGATACTCAACAAACCCTGGGAGACATACTGATTCCAGGCCTTTAAGGAAGTCTCAGTCTAATCATTAGATAAGCACTAAGGTAACCAAACAGAATTTCAATGGCCACACACCACTGTTGATAAAAAAGTCTCACTTATTTTTTATTGATTAAAAAAAAGCTCTGAGAACTATTCTGCCCATTTGAATTCAAGGCACAGTAATACAAGTTTTTTTGAGGCAGAGGGATATGCATTAAATGACATATTATTGGCAGTTTACATAATCCATATCTAAGCATCATCATGGTCCCTTACAAGTCTAGGAGCAACGTTATCTTTTAAGGAGCTGTCTTACTGATGCCAGGAAAATGTTGCTTTTTATGGTTGAGCAGGTATTTCTGATGGGGGAGGTTTGGTCATTGTGTAATGTGCAATAGAGGGGAGAGAGGAAACCAAATGGTAAACAATTTTTTATATTTAAATGTTTCTTGTCTTGTCATAAAATATGAATTTTATTTCACAATTTCCCCCCTTTGATCATTCATCAGTTGATAGAAAGCAGTAGGTGGGCAAATATTTTCTAGAGTAGTTGCTTTCCTGCCCTGGGTCTGTCATATCCCTTGATACCAAGTCCTAATATGTTGGTTCTCTGATTTTATGGGGTTACTTATACGAGCAGAATGTTTGGCAAGGACTGACAGTCAATTCTTGGTTGTCCAATAAGACTTACACCAATTTTTCTCATATGTACATTGTGTGTGCCTATTATTTTATAGAGAACTATTGGCATAATCTATATTTTCGTTTGATTGAAAATATAAATATACTATCTTAATATAAGCAAGTGACACATAGCATAAAAGAAACTATTACCTTGTAAGTTCCACAAAGTGTAACTAAAATTGCCTGTAGGATCAACAACATCATTAGCAAAAACTTAAGCCAAGATCCTCCTAAACCAAAGCATTTTCCTGGTGCTTCCTCTAAGGGAAGAGAATCATTCCGAGCAGAGATGTGACACTTCACGTGGGTTATAAGGTTAGTTACGTTTGAAGACTCATCAGGTATAAAGACACAGCATTCAGTACATATTACAGCACAAATTCCCCATTCAGTTCAGTTCAGTCGCTCAGTTATGTCCGACTCTTTGTGACCCCACGGACGGCAGCAGGCCAAATTCCCCCTTGGGAAGCAGCTAAAGTATTGAGGGCTGTGAAATTCTGTGAGACTGCTTTTCTCATCATGGAGACTTCCAAACTGAGAACCTAATGGGTTGATTACTATCATTCAAAGCTTGCTGAGTGAATTCTGTTAAAGCCTCTACATGAATAATATCTTCTGTTCCAAGTGAAGGGACAAATACTGTGATCAAATGACCATACTTTTGGAAAACTGATTGAGCCCAGTGTGCCTGTATTAAACGCAGATTGGCTGGGGCTGTTTCCAAGGTTACTTGTAGGTGACCTTGAGCCCAAGGGAAACCAATTATATATCTTCCTAAACAACCTGGGGAGAGTAAATGTCATAAACTTGTTGAAAAAATCCACTGGGGCCTGTTAGGACCTACCCAAAATATAACACCTAATGAAAAGGAGTGTTTATGGCCAGGTTGAGAATAGGCGTTATTAATTGGCTGGATCAGAAAGTCTCAGTTATACTGGTGATAACATTAGCTTGTGTGGTGCTAGAGTTTCTTTTCTTTAAAAATTTCCAAGAGCCATCCGGTTAGGGCCCTGGAGAGGAAAAATCCAACAAGGCAATCGAGGAGTAATGAACATAGGTATTTGGCCATAAACAGCAATTAATTTTTGAAACTTGCCTAAAATTGAGCACAAAGACAAAATACATTTGGTTCATAAGCACAAGTGTGAGCAACTGTCAAAGGTCAGCATACAGGCCTAGTCCCGCATCTTGCGTTATCTGTCTGTTTCAGATGTCACCATCTGCTCATCCTGGTGTGGTTGCGCCTGTCTGAGTTGTAATCAGGTGTCAAAAACCAGAGTTGCAGTTCATCCAGGAGAGGCCTGGCATGGTTTCCAAGATGCTATAAAGAGTCTTTTACCTGATATCTTTTCCAGGATGCATCATCTCCCAGTTGCAGGTCATGGTGAATCAGATCTTCATCCAAAGTTAGATTACTTTGNAAGTACTAAATACTTATGTATTGTATTATATAGATAGATAGATAAATATAGGTATATCAGTTCAGTTCAGTCACTTAGTTGTGTCTGACTCTTTGTGACCCCATGGACTGCAGCACGCCAGGCCTCCCTGTCCATCACCAACTCCTGGAGCTTATTCAAACTCATGTCCGTTGAGTCAGTGATGCCATCCAACCATCCCATCCTCTGTCGTCCCCTTCTCCTCCCGCCTTCAATCTTTCCCAGCATCAGCGTCTTTTCCAATGAGTCAGTTCTTCTAATCAGGTGGCCAAAGTATTGGAGTTTCAGTTTCAGCCTCAGTCCTTCCAGTGAATATTCAGGACTGATTTCCTTTAGGATGGACTGGTTGGATCTCCTTGCTGTCCAAGGGACTCTCAAGAGTCTTCTTGAACACCTCAGTTCAGATATGTATTAATGATTTATATGTATTATTGTTGATTTCAGAGGGGGGAAGCACTGCCTATGGCAATGAAATGAAGGCAGCACTTTTCATTTCTACAGGATGTAATGCGGTAGTTCTTGAGGTGTGATCCCCATACCAACAGAATCAGCATTGATGTTTTTAAAATGCAAATTCTCAGGTAGGTCCAACTTCAGACCTGACTTGGAAACTCTAGGTATAGAGTCCAGCAATCTGTATTTTAGCCTTTGAGGTGATTCTGATGCATGTAAAGTCTGAGAACCACAGAGGTAATAGGTGGAGGATTGATCAACAAGGGAGAGGACCTGAATTCGAATTATACCCTTAGAGTTACATCACAAAAATGGAGATGCAAGCACCTCTGAAAATTATTTTCTCCATAAAAGTGGTGAGAAAGCTGGCAACATTGTCAGAGTCAACTTTTTCAGAACTCTGGAAATCAACCAAGGGCTTGCAGCAACCTAGGAAGCATTTATTCAAGAAAACAGCTTACTCTAATCCAGTCTCCTCAACTCCAGCTCCACTGTCGCACTGAAAAATAATAGCTGACAATCACGGTGAAAAGGAGCACAGTGGCAGATACCAGACAAGGTAGAACGAGGCTGTAACTCCTTGAGAGCCTGTTTCCAAGAGAAGAGTCATCATGTGACCGATCTGCTGGTTCCCCAGAAAATCTCACTTGCAAGCCTGGGAAAGCGTTTTCCCCAGAAGCATTTGTCAAAAAACAAGCATATAGACACTGAGGGAATTGATTAATTCTGCCACACCTTAGGCAGTGGGGACAGTTTGAAGCAGCAAAATTGCTTACACAGAAAGCTTAAAAGGAAAAGCTGGAGAATGTCTGTAGGAGCTTTGTAAGCTCCAACACATTCATAAGAATCCAGAAACCAACACAGATGCCAAGGATCATGCTATCTTGGGTAAGACTTGAGAAGGCCCTAAATATTCACTCTTGAGAGCCCTTGGGACTGCAGGGAGATCAAACCAGTCAGTCCTAAAGGAAATCAACCCTGAATACTCATCAGAAGGACTGATGCTGAAGCCGAAGCTCCAATACTTTGGTCACCTGAGGCAAGGAGCCAACTCATTGGAAAAGACCCTGATGCTGGGAAAGACTGAAGCCAGGANTGAGAGCCCTTGGGACTGCAGGGAGATCAAACCAGTCAGTCCTAAAGGAAATCAACCCTGAATACTCATCGGAAGGACTGATGCTGAAGCCGAAGCTCCAATACTTTGGTCACCTGAGGCAAGGAGCCGACTCATTGGAAAAGACCCTGATGCTGGGAAAGACTGAAGCCAGGAGGAGAAGGGGACGACAGAGCAGGAGACGGCTGGATGGCATCACCGACTCAATGGACACAAGTTTGTGCAAGCTCCAGGAGATGGTGAAGGACAGGGAAGCATGGTGTGCTGCAGTCCATGGGGTCTCAAAAGAAGGACTGATGCTGAAGCCGAAGCTCCAATACTTTGGTCACCTGAGGCAAGGAGCCAACTCATTGGAAAAGACCCTGATGCTGGGAAAGACTGAAGCCAGGAGGAAAAGGGGACGACAGAGCAGGAGACGGCTGGATGGCATCACCGACTCAATGGACACGAGTTTGTGCAAGCTCCAGGAGATGGTGAAGGACAGGGAAGCATGGTGTGCTGCAGTCCATGGGGTCTCAAAGAGTGGGACGTGACTGGGCGACTTAACAACAACAAGGCTGATCTTGAGGCTTTGGAGAAATGAAGACTAAGGGGAAACTGTCAATGGCTGGCTTGGTGTTCAACCGTGACCCAGACACATACACCTGATACTCAACAAACCCTGGGAGACATACTGATTCCAGGCCTTTAAGGAAGTCTCAGTCTAATCATTAGATAAGCACTAAGCTAACCAAACAGAATTTCAATGGCCACACACCACTGTTGATAAAAAAGTCTCACTTATTTTTTATTGATTAAAAAAAAGCTCTGAGAACTATTCTGCCCATTTGAATTCAAGGCACAGTAATACAAGTTTTTTTGAGGCAGAGGGATATGCATTAAATGACATATTATTGGCAGTTTACATAATCCATATCTAAGCATCATCATGGTCCCTTACAAGTCTAGGAGCAACGTTATCTTTTAAGGAGCTGTCTTACTGATGCCAGGAAAATGTTGCTTTTTATGGTTGAGCAGGTATTTCTGATGGGGGAGGTTTGGTCATTGTGTAATGTGCAATAGAGGGGAGAGAGGAAACCAAATGGTAAACAATTTTTTATATTTAAATGTTTCTTGTCTTGTCATAAAATATGAATTTTATTTCACAATTTCCCCCCTTTGATCATTCATCAGTTGATAGAAAGCAGTAGGTGGGCAAATATTTTCTAGAGTAGTTGCTTTCCTGCCCTGGGTCTGTCATATCCCTTGATACCAAGTCCTAATATGTTGGTTCTCTGATTTTATGGGGTTACTTATACGAGCAGAATGTTTGGCAAGGACTGACAGTCAATTCTTGGTTGTCCAATAAGACTTACACCAATTTTTCTCATATGTACATTGTGTGTGCCTATTATTTTATAGAGAACTATTGGCATAATCTATATTTTCGTTTGATTGAAAATATAAATATACTATCTTAATATAAGCAAGTGACACATAGCATAAAAGAAACTATTACCTTGTAAGTTCCACAAAGTGTAACTAAAATTGCCTGTAGGATCAACAACATCATTAGCAAAAACTTAAGCCAAGATCCTCCTAAACCAAAGCATTTTCCTGGTGCTTCCTCTAAGGGAAGAGAATCATTCCGAGCAGAGATGTGACACTTCACGTGGGTTATAAGGTTAGTTACGTTTGAAGACTCATCAGGTATAAAGACACAGCATTCAGTACATATTACAGCACAAATTCCCCATTCAGTTCAGTTCAGTCGCTCAGTTATGTCCGACTCTTTGTGACCCCACGGACGGCAGCAGGCCAAATTCCCCCTTGGGAAGCAGCTAAAGTATTGAGGGCTGTGAAATTCTGTGAGACTGCTTTTCTCATCATGGAGACTTCCAAACTGAGAACCTAATGGGTTGATTACTATCATTCAAAGCTTGCTGAGTGAATTCTGTTAAAGCCTCTACATGAATAATATCTTCTGTTCCAAGTGAAGGGACAAATACTGTGATCAAATGACCATACTTTTGGAAAACTGATTGAGCCCAGTGTGCCTGTATTAAATGCAGATTGGCTGGGGCTGTTTCCAAGGTTACTTGTAGGTGACCTTGAGCCCAAGGGAAACCAATTATATATCTTCCTAAACAACCTGGGGAGAGTAAATGTCATAAACTTGTTGAAAAAATCCACTGGGGCCTGTTAGGACCTACCCAAAATATAACACCTAATGAAAAGGAGTGTTTATGGCCAGGTTGAGAATAGGCGTTATTAATTGGCTGGATCAGAAAGTCTCAGTTATACTGGTGATAACATTAGCTTGTGTGGTACTAGAGTTTCTTTTCTTTAAAAATTTCCAAGAGCCATCCGGTTAGGGCCCTGGAGAGGAAAAATCCAACAAGGCAATCGAGGAATAATGAACATAGGTATTTGGCCATAAACAGCAATTAATTTTTGAAACTTGCCTAAAATTGAGCACAAAGACAAAATACATTTGGTTCATAAGCACAAGTGTGAGCAACTGTCAAAGGTCAGCATACAGGCCTAGTCCCGCATCTTGCGTTATCTGTCTGTTTCAGATGTCACCATCTGCTCATCCTGGTGTGGTTGCGCCTGTCTGAGTTGTAATCAGGTGTCAAAAACCGGAGTTGCAGTTCATCCAGGAGAGGCCTGGCATGGTTTCCAAGATGCTATAAAGAGTCTTTTACCTGATATCTTTTCCAGGATGCATCATCTCCCAGTTGCAGGTCACGGTGAATCAGATCTTCATCCAAAGTTAGATTACTTTGATAAACTCCAGAAAAAAACTTAAGAGTGTCTGTTTAAAAACTAAATTTCACAAGTAACTGTCTAGAAAGTGAGTCTTAGCCAGTAAGTACAGACCTCCACGGATAAAACTAGAATTTAATATTCACTAAAACATCTATTTTCTCTTTAAAATTACCCTTACTTCTACCAAATATGGCCAAATTCAGACTAATCTGTTTGCGAAATAGCAGCTAAGTCACTTCAGTCGTGTCTGACTCTGTGTGACCCCATAGACGGCAGCCCACAAGGCTCCCCCGTCCTTGGGATTCTCCAGGCAAGAACACTGGGGTGGGTTGCCATTTCCTTCTCCAATGCATGAAAGTGAAAAGTGAAAGTGAAATCGCTCAGTTGTGTCCGACCCTCAGCGACCCCATGGAGTGCAGCCTTCCAGGCTCCTCCATCCATGGGATTTTCCAGGCAAGAGTACTGGAGTGGAGTGCCATTGCCTTCTCCGGTTTGCGAAATAAGTCTGTGGTAAATTGATCACATAGGCTTTTTAATTGGTTGTGTTAAGCTTTTCATAAGCGATCAGATTGAACTTAAAACACACACACACACACACACGCACACAAAAAAAACCTTTCGGGGCCAGGAAAGCCACAACAGGGGTGTGTTACAGGTTTCACCCGTGATATCTATAAATTTGGGTGATAGATTCGAGTGAATTCTTCTCATCTGGAGGTCCTGAAATACCTTGAGATTCTGGCACCTGTGAGAAGCTGACCTTCCTTATACCTGAGAAAGGGCTTCCCAGGTGGCACTACTGGTAAAGAAGCTGCCTGCCAATGCAGAGGATGTAAGAGATACGGGTTTGATCTCTAGTTCGGGAAGATCCCTGGAGAAGGGCATGGCAACCCTCTCCAGTATTCTTGTTTGGACAATCCCACAGACAGAGGAGCCTGGTGGGCTGCAGTCCACAGAGTCCCAAAGAGTTGGACATGGCTAGAAAGACTTAGCACACACACACATATCTGGGAGCCTAGGAGCTTCCAAATTCTGGAGAGATCAGGTAGCGAGAAAAGATAGTTTCAATTCTATTTGTAGGGGTGTACTTTAAAACCTTCCTTGTATCTGGAAAACACAGGTGAAAAAACAGTAATATTTCAGACAAAACCAAAAAATTATAACCATACTTATAGGTCCACTCAATCCTGTTTAACTAATCCCTGATCTTAATCTTCTGTTAATAGTTTTATGAAGCCATTGGATTTCCCATTCAGTTCAGTTCAGTTCAGTCGCTCAGTCGTGTCTGACTCTTTGCGACCCCATGAATTGCAGCACGCCAGGCCTCCCTGTCCATCACCAACTCCCGGAGTTCACTCAGACTCACGTCCATCGAGTCGATGATGCCATCCAGCCATCTCATCCTCTGTCGTCCCTTTCTCCTCCTGCCCCCAATCTCTCCCAGCATCAGAGTCTTTTCCAATGAGTCAACTCTTCGCATGAGGTGGCCAAAGTACTGGAGTTTCAGCTTTAGCATCATTCCTTCCAGTGAACACCCAGGGCTGGTTTCCTTCAGAATGGACTGGTTGGATCTCCTTGTTAGAATTCTGTAGTTTCTTATCCGATTTGATAGTATGATCTGAGAGCTCTCAGAAACCTGCACTTATCACAGAGTCCTTTCCATGAGTCTCCTTGAAGATAAAGAATTTTGCAAAAGCATCAGAGTATAACAATAAACGGCAAAAGACTTTTAAAAAGTCAGGCTTAAAGATCTAATTACAGTGCAGTTGAAAAGAAACGTGGTCACCGGCGAGGCATACAGTGCGTGTGCATGCTCGGTCACCGCGCCCAGCTCTTTGCGACCCTAGGGACTGTAGTCCGGCAGGCTCACTTGTCCATGGGGATTCTCCATGCAAGAGTACTGGAGTGGGTTGCCAAGGCTTCCTTCAGCAGATCTGCTGGTTCCAGGCAGGCAGGTTACAATTTAAGACAATCCCTAGAAATATGACTGACAACATTCTACCAGCATAACAGAAGTTTAGGAGTTCTGCATAATTTCTCTGTTAATAATATTTTATTTAAAGGATTATACTTTCTCCAAATAGGAAGGCTGAAAGGTCTGAACTTTTTACCAAAATTTAATACAATACTTGGTTCTTCACAACAGTCAGAAGGTTTTTTTAGCTCTGGACACTCAGGTTGCACAACAACCTTGTTACATTGATTCAACCAGAACCTTCATACTTTCTCAGCAAAGAACAGGGTCCATTTTTTTCAAGAGGCCTTGTGGTCCAACTCCACAGTTGAGAAAGTCCTGTTACAGGACAGAATGAGCCAAGCTGAGATCAGGCTGCAGTCAGCCTGCTTTCCGCCCTGATGCTCACAGGGCTCTGGTCCAATTGTCTCCAGCCCTGGGTCTCATGGTCCGTTCAAAGTCTGCTTTTGCCCACAGTGAATATTCTACTCAACAAGATTATGATTTAGAATTGAAGAACTGCCAATGAATTTCTCAGAATGAAAGGAGTTCATCAATACTAAACCTACCCTAAAAGATACAGAGAGTCTTCTCTAAGTGGAAAAAAAAATGGCTACAACAAGAAGTAAGAATCTACAGTAAATTAAAAAAATCCCACGAGTAAAGTAAATGTATACCGAAGGCTACGAAGCAACCACTTAAATAAATTCGTACAAAGATTAAAAGGCCAAAAAGTAAGATCAACAATAACTACCGTAAACAGAGAAGGGATAAAATGAAGACGCAAAGCCTGACATCAAAAAACGCGCAATGCAGGGAGAGGAGCAAAACTCCAGACAGAATAGATGCTCTTCATTCTTTTTGACCCTAAATGACTACCAGGCTAAAACACGCAGATCCTGCGCTAGGTCGATATATTTGAATCCTTTGGTAACCACAAAACAGAAACTTATAACAGATACAGAAAAACCACAGGAAACCACAAGGAAAGAAGCGAAAAGAAACGTGAAGGGAACTACAGACATAACCAGGAAACAGGGGAAAAATGGCATATTCACCTATCAGTGGTCACTGAGCGTTTCCGGTGCCCGTCTGGCTGTGCCAAGCCCTGGTCACAGTCTGTGGGCTGTCTTTCTTTGGTGCGGCATCGGGCAGCTGGCGTCTCAGTTCCCCAACCAGCCATCAAACCCATGTCCCCTGCGTTGGGATGTACATTCTTTTTTGTTTTTTCAATTCAAATTTAATATTATTTATTTTAAAAATGAAGCAAAGATGACTATTTTTAATGATAAAGGCTACAGTTCACAAAGAAGATAGATAGCATGAACCAGTAGACACCTTGAAAGGAGCAAAGATACATAAAGCAAAAATCAGAAGACATATAGGGAAAGGTGAACCTATATTATCGTACTGAGACATAGTAACATTTCCCTGAGAATACTTTATCAAGTGCAGAAAAAATAACCATAGGAGCACCTTGAATGATGTTATTAGTAATTTAAATATAATAGATTTATATTTAATTTATATTAATCATATCGTATACAAATACATTTAAAATTTTGTATATGTTATTATCCATAGGAAATCTAGAAAAAATGGCGAAAGGATAAACATTACTAAATTTCAAAAAGTTATTTTGTGTGTGTGTGATTCAGTCATACATTCAGTTCAGTTCAGTCACTCAGTTGTGTCCAACTCTGCAACCACATGAATCGCAGCACGCCAGGCCTCCATGACCATCATCAACTCCCAGAGTTCACTCAAACCCACGTCCATCCAGTCGGTGATGCCATCCAGCCATCTCATCCTCTGTCGTCCCTTCTCCTGCCCACAATCCCTCCCAGCATCAGAGTCTTTTCCAGTGAGTCAACTCTTCACATGAAGTGGCCAAAGTACTGGAGTTTCAGCTTTAGCATCATTCCTTCCAAAGAACGCCCAGGGTTGATCTCCTTCAGAATGGACTGGTTGGATCTCCTTGCAGTCCAAGGGACTCTCAAGTCTCCTCCAACACCACAGCTCAAAAGCATCAATTCTTGGGCGCTCAGCTTTCTTCACAGTCCAACTTTCACATCCATACATGACTACTGGAAAAACCATAGCCTTGACTAGACGGACCTTTGTTGGCAAAGTAATGTCTCTGCTTTTCAATATGCTATCTAGGTTGGTCATAACTTTTCTTCCAAGGAGTAAGTGTCTTTTAATTTCATGGTTGCAGTCATCATCTGCAGTGATTTTGGAGCCCAAAAAAATAAAGTCTGACACTGTTTCCACTGTTTCCTCATCTATTTCCCATGAAGTGATGGGACCGGATGCCATGATCTTCGTTTTAACTTTTCTTCCAAGGAGTAAGTGTCTTTTAATTTCATTGCTGCAGTCACCATCTGCAGTGATTTTGGAGTAAGCACTCAGTAATGGTTGGTTATCAACATCATCTTTTTCATCTTACCACAAACTTTGAGCAATTTATGAAACACTCTTTTAAAAGTTCACTGTGTGAACTTAATTGGTTCTCTGGAAATAAAAGATCTATTTCTCTGGACACACTTGGTTCTCTGGAAACAGAAGCACTATTTCCCTAGAAACAATATTATAAACATTTCTTAAATTCCTGGGTTACCCTGTTCAATTCTATTAATGACATCATGTAATTTTCTAAATGTTGTTTATCAAATTTCAGCAAGAGAAAGTCCAGAGATTTTCAGAGCCTTAGCTGAAAGGCTAGGAAACACAGTGATGGAGATAGATGTCAAAAGGAAGGACTGTAGCTATGTCAAAATGAGCTAGCTATGAAGGGGAATGAAATCACTAAAAGGTAAAGTTCTAGTTGTGAATAAATGAATTGATTTAATATTAAGATGTTAACTGAAGAGGTAGAGACAAAGAGAGGCCAAAATGTAGGTTGGGTAGAAAGTAGAAGGTCAGTACAGATATAGGACACTTGGTTCCAGGAGTAGGGCTAGAAAGACAAATATATAAGATGTTGAGTTGGGAGAGGCACCAAGGAAAGGGCAAGACAATCAGCTCTTCTCTGAGATGAGACACAAGTGAGGTCCTGGATCTACCTGAACTTTTTCACCTACTTTTGTGTTTCAAAGTTTGACAGCTAAGAAATGATTAGATGAAGGAGGGTTGTATATTTCTTGCTAAGACATGTGAACAATATGCTGAAGGTCATGAAGGGTCATTAAAGAGATGTAATTCAGGGAGTCAAAGCTTTCTGCTAAAATACTTGCATTGACTTCTGCAGGTTATTTTCTTTGTGGACTTAGTATTATATCCTATATCCAGGTACCTAGACAAAATACCATAACCCCGAATTTTTGCTTGGGATTATTTAGTATTTTTCAATTCTAATGAAGCAGTCACAAAGAAAGATAAACATACAGTGCATTAACATAAAAATCTTTTGGATGATTTATATTTACTATAAAACTGAGTATTTATTAAGAACACAACTACATTATTTTCAACAAGCTGGGATATAACATTCATTTACTCCTGTTGCCATTTTCAGAGGTCACCAGATACGAAGGGCCCTGGAAGCAATACTAGAGAGCTAAAATACTTCAATATATAATGTAAAAGCTTTTTATAGAGAAGTATCAGTTTAGTTAGAGTGTCCACTCAGCACTAATATATGTGAATGTTTCCCCTATATTAAATCAAATTTGTTGACATGTTGCTCCATAGAGTCCTTAAAGCCTGACATCTCCCCAGATTTATTGTACACTCTGTTCAGAGGATTCTGAATCCCACGGAGGACTATCTGCCATGGATACTCTGTCTTCTAAAGTAGATGCTCAGTAACTTCCTCTGCCTGAAAGAAGCTGGCACTCTGGAAATTAGACTACTTTCTTTGGAAAGAAAGTAGAGCAATGGAAAGATATTTAGATAGTCTAAAATGCGTCGATCAATTGTGTCAACATTTTCTTTTCCTGGTTCTCAAAAAAAGGAAGGAAGTCGCTCAGTCATGTCCGACTCTTTTCCTGGTTCTCAGGAGAATCNAAGCTGGCACTCTGGAAATTAGACTACTTTCTTGAAAGTAGAGCAATGGAAAGATATTTAGATAGTCTAAAATGCGTCGATCAATTGTGTCAACATTTTCTTTTCCTGGTTCTCAAAAAAAGGAAGGAAGTCGCTCAGTCATGTCCGACTCTTTTCCTGGTTCTCAGGAGAATCTAAATGTTAGAGGCAAGGCAGAAGTAGTTCTGTAGTGCACAGTGCTGTCTATCTACTGATAGATATGCCATTACTCTCAGAAATCGAAGGAGGTAAAATTTTCTGAATATTTGAATTTTGTAAAGTTGATTGATGAAAGTGAAGAAGGAGAGCGAAAAAGTTGGCTTAAAGCTCAACATTCAGAAAACGAAGATCATGGCATCCGGTCCCATCACTTCATGGCAAATGGATGGGGAAATAGTGGAAACAGTGTCAGACTTTATTTTTTTGGGCTCCAAAATCACTGCAGATGGTGACTGCAGCCATGAAATTAAAAGACGCTTGCTCCTTGGAAGGAAAGTTATGACCAACCTGGATAGTATATTCAAAAGTAGAGACATTACTTTGCCGACTAAGGTCCGCCTAGTCAAGGCAATGGTTTTTCCTTTGGTCATTTATGGATGTGAAAGTTGGACTGTGAAGAAAGCTGAGTGCCGAAGAATCGATGCTTTTGAACTGTGGTGTTGGAGAAGACTCTTGAGAGTCCCTTGGACTGCAAGGAGATCCAACCAGTCCATTCTGAAGGAGATCAACCCTGGGATTTCTTTGGAAGGAATGATGCTAAAGCTGAAACTCCAGTACTTTGGCCACCTCATGGGAAGAGTTGACTCATTGGAAAAGACTCTGATGCTGGGAGGGAGTGGGGGCAGGAAGAGAAGGGGACGACCGAGGATGAGATGGCTGGATGGCATCACAGACTCGATGGACGTGAGTCTGAGTGAACTCCGGGAGATGGTGATGAACAGGAAGGCCTGGCGTGCTGCGATTCATGGGGTCGCAAAGAGTCGGACACGACTGAGCGACTGAACTGAACTGAACTGAACTGGTAGCTCAGCTGGTAAAGAATCTACCCACAATGCAGGAGACCCCGGTTCAATTCCTGGGTCAGGAAAATCCCATGGAGAAGGGATAGGCTACCCACTCCAGTATTCCTGAGCTTCCCTTGTGGCTCAGCTGGTAAAGAATCCATCTGCCATGCAGGAAACATGGGTTTGATCCTTGGGTTGGGAAGATCCTCTAGAGAAGGGAATAGCTATCACTCCAGTATTCTGACCAGGAGAATTCCGTGGACTGTATAGTCTACGGGATCACAAAAAGTCAGACACGGCTGAATGACTTTCACTTTCAACCAGTCTGGAATGTATAAGCATGCTACTCTGCTCCATTTGGTCCCTTCAACACTTTGGCTACTTTCTTCTTATTTCTCTACTCTTGTCCCTGATCATTGTCATCATTGGCATAGTTGAAACTGGATGCAGGCATGTCTGTGTTCTGGATCATAGGAAGAGGAAGAACATAGAGAACTTCACTTGCAGTGTTTTAATGTTCAGACCTAGAAGTGACATGCTTTTCACTTCCACTCACATGCAAATCCACTCACATGTGAATCACCCCAAACATACAATAGAAGGTTAGAATGGCTGACCTGGTATAAGGTGGGCAAGAGTAGATGAGTCCAGATAAGAAAAAAAAAAAAAATGTTAAGGAGGAAAGAGAGCAATCTTGCGCTTGTTCACAAAACTGCTTAGGGCCTGGCTTAGTCATTCTGCTGTGCCATGGATACTGCCATGCCATGGATCACTTCTCTGAAGTGATCATAATTGTGTAAGTGTTAGTTCCTCAGTCATGTCCTACTCTTTGTGACCCAATGGCCTGCCAGGCCCTTCTGTCCATGAAATTTTCCAGGCAAAAATACAGTGAAGTGAGTGAAGTGGCCTGCCAGGCCCTTCTGTCCATAAAATTTTCCAGGCAAAAATACAGTGAAGTGAGTGAAGTGAAGTCACTCAGTTGTGTCCCACTCTGTGATGCCGTGGACTGTAGCCCACCAGGCTCCTCTGTCCATAGGATTCTCCAGGCAAGAATACTGGGGTGGGTTGCCATTTCCTTCTCCAGGGGATCTTCCCAACCCAGGGATTGAACCCAGGTCTCCTGCATTGCAACAAATGCTTTAACCTCTGAGCCACCAGGGAAGCCCTAAGAATACAGTAGTGGGTTGCATTTCCTTCTCTGGGATTCCTGTGCTGCTGCTAAGTCACTTCAGTTGTGTCCGACTCTGTGTGACCCCATAGACGGCAGCCCACCAGGCTCCCCCATCCCTGGGATTCTCCAGGTAAGAATACTGGAGTGGGTTGCCATTTCCTTCTCCAATGCATGAAAGAGAAAAGGGATTCCTGTAGGGGAAATTAAAATTGGAGGCTTCAAGTCCAAGGAAGCCCCCAGGCATTTTCATTATCAGAGTTCCTCTCCTTTGTAAAGCTCTTCTGACTGTCAGATTGCTTAATTGTGAGCCATTCAGGGCCATTGCTCTTAAGCTCTTCTTAACATATTTGATATGCTAATCATAGATTTTTTTTTCAAGTGCAGGTATTCTGAATTTTCTTCTCAGAGCTTTAAAAACATCTTTCAATATACCTGCAATATATTTTTAAAATCTGGAGGGAAAATGTGTTTTTATTTTCTCATGAAATGAGTCTTTTTCTCACTCTGGTTCTTGCAAGTTTGCTCAGTCTACTGTACATTTCCTGAGCAAACATATTTACAAAATGTTCAAGGTTCTCACTGCCTCAATTTGTTATCCTATGATGAAGTCAGGCAATGAAAGCTACTGTTTAACTGATGTTCCCAATTTGAGGTTATAAATTTTATGTTTCTCAACTAACATCCTGGTGTCTTTGACCATAAATATATTATAATATTTACAAAAATTTGTTTTAAATTTGTGGGATTGCTGAAAATTTTGGAAGCCTATGTATTTTAATTGAAGTGTAGTTGATTTACAATGTTTCAGGTATACAGCAAACTGATTCAATTATGTATATAGGCACATATACTGCTACTGCTGTCGCTTCAGTCGTGTCCAACTCTGTGCGATCCCATGGACTGCAGCCTACCAGGCTCTTGTATGTAAATATATGTATTTCAGTTTCTTTTCCATTATAGGTCATTATAAGATATGGAATATAGTTCCCTGTACTATATAGTAGGACCTTGCTGTTTATCCATCCTATATATAGTAGTATATATCTGTTAACTCCATACTCCTAGTTTATCCCCTCCACTTTCCCCTTTGGGAAGTGTTTGTTTTCTATGTCTATGGGTCAGCTTCTGTCTTATAAATAAGTTCATTTGTATTTTTTTAAGATACCATTTATAAGTGATATCATATGGTAAATGAGAAAAAACTTTATTTTTTAAATGCTTATGCTCTTTAAAAATGGCTGATTTACAATAATAACAGCTTGAATTTTTTGGGTACATCAATTTAAATGTTATCCCATGTTGTAATGTTAGTTGAGCTTGACACTATCATGTGAAACCAATAATAATGTGTTGCTGATCTAGTAATGTGGTGTAATGTCTGAGAGAGAATTGACAGCTTTCCAAAACCTTCCAGATCATACTTTTATTTTTTAATTATGTCTCTACTGTCTGATTTTGAAAAGGTTCTTTTGGCATTAGTTTTCAAACTTTTTCCATAGACTATTTCTTCCAATGCTTTGGTTCACAGCAGGAGTAGGTATGATTTGCCCTAATGTGTTTTTAGCATTTGCATGTTTATGAATTTTATCTTATCAACTAGATTGTAAGGTCTTAGAAGTCAAAGGTGTATTTTTGTTTTTTTTTTTCTTCCTGTAGCATCTAATATGTTCCTGAACATAGGTCATTAAGTGAACATATTTTATGTACCTGGGAATTATTGAATGAGTTAATAACCATAACCCAGGATTATGCCTGGATATAGCAGACTGAGTCTATGAAGTCAGGCTTCCCTCTGCTTCTAAAAATATAGTCAAAATGAAGTTCAAATATACAGCTGAACATCAAAGGGAAATCCACAAGTGAGACTGAGAGGAAGAATAAAACCACAACAAAGTAGGGGGAAGGGATACTGTAGTGACTCTTGTGACCTCCAGACCTGCTGAAGGCTTTAGACCTAAGAAGATGGGACAAGAGACTCAAATGACCCTGTTCTGACAAGGAAAATGTCAGCATGCCTGTGTGAGAATAAATGGTTCTTGTGTGTTATAACTTGGTCAGAGGATTTGGCCTTCTGTGTTCATTTCTACACAAGGTGTCACAGAACTCCACTTTCTATTTGTGAGGTTTACATGCATGGAGAAGTATTAGGTGGAAGTCTCTGCATGTGATGGCCTGGTGGAGTACCCTTGCTTAAGGTTAGCTTAATGCAGAGTCCTTCATACAGTATGAAATCACATATTCCATGAGGGTATGAGATTATTTTGTGCCTTCCCCAGTGGCACACTGGTAAAAAATCCACCTGCAATGCAGGAGATGTAGCTTCTATCCCTGGGTTAGGAAGATCCCCTGGAGGAGGGCATGGCAACTCACTCTGGTATTCTTGCCTGGAGAATTCCATGGACAGAGGAACATAGCAGGCTATAGTCCATGGAGTCACAAGTAGTCAGACACAACTGAGTGACTAAACAACAACAACCTGGAATTATTTATTGATCGTCTCCATTACTGCAATGTGAGATTCTCGAGATCATCTACATAAAAATTTGCATATAATTACAGGGTACAACGGAGAAGGCAATGGCACCCCATTCCAGTACTCTTGCCTGGAAACTCCCATGGGTGGAGGAACCTGTTAGGCTGCAGTCCATGGGGCTGCTAAGAGTCAGACACGAATGAGCGACTTCACTTTCACTTTTCACTTTCATGCATTGGAGAAGAAATTGGCAACCCACTCCAGTGTTCATGCCTGGAGAATCCCAGGAAGGGGGGAGCTTGGTGGGCTGCTGTCTATAGGGTTGCACAGAGTCGGACATGACTGAAGTGACTTAGCAGCAGCAGCAACAACAGGATACAGACACTCTCCCAAGGCCATCCATTCATTGAAGAACTATCCAGTAATCAGGCACTATGTGGCAGGCACTCCACTGGGCAATGGGGTATACAAGTCAACAAGTCAGGCCTAGTTCCTATCCTTTTATCCTTTCCCTTATTCTTATCTTATTAGATATAATTTACACACCATTATATGTCCACCTCAGGGAAGGCAATGGCACCCCACCCCAGTACTCTTGCCTGGAAAATCCAATGGAAGTCTATAGGGTTGCACAGAGTCGGACATGACTGAAGTGACTTAGCAGCAGCAGCAACAACAGGATACAGACACTCTCCCAAGGCCATCCATTCATTGAAGAACTATCCAGTAATCAGGCACTATGTGGCAGGCACTCCACTGGGCAATGGGGTATACAAGTCAACAAGTCAGGCCTAGTTCCTATCCTTTTATCCTTTCCCTTATTCTTATCTTATTAGATATAATTTACACACCATTATATGTCCACCTCAGGGAAGGCAATGGCACCCCACCCCAGTACTCTTGCCTGGAAAATCCAATGGATGGAGTAGCCTGGTGGGCTGCAGTCCATGGGGTCGCTAACAGTCGGAAAGACTAAGCGACTTCACTTTCACTTTTCTCTTTCATGCATTGGAGAAGGAAATGGCAACCCACTCCAGTATTCTTGCCTGGAGAATCCCAGGGACGGGGGAGCCCGGTGGGCTGCCGTCTTTGGGGTCACACAGAGTCGAACACGACTGAAGTGACTTAGCAGCAGCAGCAGTAGCAGCATATGTCCACCTGTGATATGAAGAGCTGCTTGAGAGTTTTAATCTAGACCTGACAGTTTCCCTTGTGGTTTGAAGGAAGGAGAAAATTGAATTTTATTCTTTTAAAATTAGATTTAGTAGACTAATAAAATACTAGCATTTCAAGTATATTAACAATTTTTCATTTCCTGTGTGACATATACTCCTCATCACACCCAGATGAGAAATGGGTGGTGTAATTTACTGCCCAAATAGTTTAAGAAATCAGTGATAATGAACCATCCCTGTAAGAAAGTAGAAACCTATTCACATATCAACCTAGAAAAGAGAGATCCAACAACCATACAGTCTCACAGTGGATGTCAGGGTGATAAAAACAAGGAAATTCCAGGATTGTACTTCACTGCAGAATTAGAGATTATAAGAAAGGTAAGGAATAAAAGTCTGTAAAATAGCAGGATAAAAATGAATTTTTATGAATTAGTAAACAGTCATACAATTTAACCAATACACTGATAGCAAAGAAGCAAGTAAAAAAAAAAAAAGTGAGAAGGAGAAACTTGTCCTTAAATAGAGAATGCACTTTCTTGTCAAGCACATCTGGACACTGGCCCAAACAAAATATATTCCAGGCCACTTGGGATGGTCAGTTATTTCCAGAGAATTGACATCAGATCAGAGCATAATTGTTTTGTTTTTTATTGAAGTGCAATAATATTATATGTGAATAGTAAAAATACAGCAGAAATAAAATAGGGATTATAAAATTTTTAAGAGTGATGATGAGATCATTCCATATAGAAATGTGTAAGATGCAGTATAAGTTGCACTTAGTGGGGATTTTTATGTTAACAACAACAAAAAAATGGAATACTAAGAAAAGGGCTTCTCTAAAAAGGTTAGAAAAATGACCATAGATTAATATAAATAAAGTACAAGAGAGGATTAAATATACATAACAAAAATAAATGAATATATTTATAGAGAAAATCAACAAAACTCAAAGCCTACTATTTAAGAGAAAAAAAATTCTGATTTTTTTTCTCTGAAAAAATAAAGTAAAAATAGACATTAGGAAATAAATAGAAACAAATACAGATATGCTAGGAATATTGTGTCATGATAATACTGTAAAAATTTGAAAAGTTACATACAAAAGATGCATTTCTAGAAAACATACATAACCACCTGTCTCTTATACAAGAAAATCAACAAAACTCAAAGCCTACTATTTAAGAGAAAAAAAATTCTGATTTTTTTTCTCTGAAAAAATAAAGTAAAAATAGACATTAGGAAATAAATAGAAACAAATACAGATATGCTAGGAATATTGTGTCATGATAATACTGTAAAAATTTGAAAAGTTACATACAAAAGATGCATTTCTAGAAAACATACATAACCACATATAAGAAAAATAGAAAATCTGAATAAATCAATAAATTATATGTATTTAATTTGTATTTAAAAATACTCCACCAACTAGTACCATGCTGCTGCTAAGTCACTTCAGTCGTGTCCGACTCTGTGTGACCCCATAGATGGCAGCCCACCAGGCTCCTCCTTGTAAAATAAGTGCAAAAACAAGGAGTTTTAAAGATGTGTTTTTACAGATGTTTGAGGAACAAAGAATTATTTTCTAACACAACTCTTTCAGAGAAGAAAAAGAGAAGAAAAGCTGCTCTATTCTTTATGAGAATGGAATAACCTTGACATCAACACTTGATAGGAACAGTGCTATAAATAAAAAATATAGGCCTATCTCATTAATTAGAATACATAAAATTAACCTCTATAAAATATTGATGAATCAATCAATGCATAAAATATATCATGCAGTATAATAAAATCTTGTATAACCAAGCATCATGAAGATGATTTCATATTTGAAAATCAATGACCATAATTCAAAATTCAATGCCCATTCCTGACGAGGCTATTAGAGAACTAAGAATGTAAGAGTTTCTTTAATTCATAATGCATGTATTTTGCAAACCTGTAAGAAAGATCATATTTAGTGTTATCACTTTCAAAGCTATCATATAGAAGTCAGGATCAAGTCAAAAATGCCTTTTATTATTGGTACAGTTTATTGTAGTATCAGACATCCTAGTCCTAAAGTAGGACACAAAAAACAATGATACAATGATTGTAAAGGACATAAGAAAATGATAGGAATTTATAGATGATTTGATTGTCTAGATAAGAAAATTTAAGAATGTATCTATGCAAATAATTAGAATTAATAACAAATCCATTACATTTGTTCTGTGTAAGAAGATAATCATGTACTTTTACTTTATCATTTCCATATACTTCAACTACAATCTAGAAATTATCAATAAAAATTGTCCATTCACAGTAGTAGTAGCAGCAACAACAAAAACAGACTACTTAGGATTAAATATATAAAAATGTGTACAATACCTTGAGGGAGAAAGTTGTACAACTTGTTTTTGAAGGACATGAAATTTGACCTTCCAAACTCCATAGAACGTAAATCACTAAAAGTGAACCCTAAGGTAAATTATAGACTTTAAGTGATTTTTATTAGATTTATCCTTGGTTTAAAAAAGAAGAGTACTATTCTAGCAGAGGCTATGCAGGTGTAGGTGGGTAGGGAATAGATGAGAAAGAGGTACCTCTCTCTCAGTTGTGTTGTAAGCCTAAAATTGCTCTAAAAAATAAAACTGACCTTAAAAATGAGGATCTTAGCATGTTTGTGTGAAAATCTCAATATCATACTGATGTTAATTCCTGCAAAAAAATGATCTTCAATATAATGCTCTTATAAGAAAATTCCAGACAGAATTTAATGGAATTTATGAAGCTGAGTTTGAATACAGTAAAAGTGGTAAGAGTGACTGATATAATTGTGAAGAAAATATATGAGTTGGGAAAGCTTGCTCTACCATAATGAAGATATTAAAGAGGAAAAACCACTAAAAGTATGTGATATAGCACATGCATAATTAAGTGAACCAGTGGGAAAAATATAAACTCCAGAAATAATTTTCATATATACATATATAAGAAGTGTCATTGAAAAGTGGTAATCAAACATGTAAAGCACTTTGCATATTGCCTAACATCTCATAAACCCAAAGTAAAAGTTATTATTAGTAAAGTATTAATATGAATAAAATATACTACTTTCTACATAAAGGTCACAATGAATACAATTAGACTTAAATATTCTGCAATGTTTTATTACAAAAATTCTCACTCACATTGCAGAATCTTTACATTTGGGTGACAGTTAAATGGGTTTGCAATATTACCATTTGGAAAGAAAATACAAAGTCAGTTCAAACATTTAGAATGTCTAACAGGTAATAGGGTTATATCGAAATGGTAAAACAACCACAATTATCAAATATCCAGATTTTAATGTGGAGCTTAGCTCACTTCTGCAAAAGTCTACTCAGAGTCACAGAAACCATTTGAGGCACTTGAACTGGGTTTTAAAAAAGGAGCAAAGCATTATGTATTGGGCCAAAAGGTGACAATGGATTCCAAGTTTATAAACCCAGTAGTTTAATCTCTATGAGGGAAAAGGAAAAAAAAAAGCATTTTATCTCCTTAAAGCTGTCTCTTATACACATCTAGATGTGTATAAGAGACAGGAATAGTAAAAATACAGCAGAAATAAAATAGGGATTATAAAATTTTTAAGAGTGATGATGAGATCATTCCATATAGAAATGTGTAAGATGCAGTATNGAAAAAAAAAAAGCATTTTATCTCCTTAAAGAGACCTGAAATGAAATTTACTTCAATTTATTTCAATTCTCAATGAACAGTGAGAATTGGAACATGTCTCTCTGTAGAGGAGATGAGGGTAGGGGGAAACAGCAAAATGCAAATGTGTATATGTGGTGTTTGTGTGATAAAACTGAGGAGAAAAGATATTCCTCTGGTAAAAGTGACTTGAGGAGAAAGAAAGTATATATGTGGTCCAGTCAGGTAGTTGGATATATTTGTTTCATCTTCCAATTCAATTTTCCTACCTCAGCAACTTTTTGCATTACCTATTTTAAAAACAATTGTGCATTATTTTGAGTATCACTGTAATAATATTCTTTTTGTGTCTGAAATGCATGGCCTCAATTATGTAATCACTGTGACAAAAGACAGTGCAGTTATCACCATTATTAAATATTTTATATTTTATGCACTTCTATAGACACTTGAAGCCAATAGTTTAACTAGTGCTTACTGATAGAATATATTATAAAGAAAGATCATGAATTTATAAAGGAACATGCACATCCCATTTCAGCGATTAGGAAAAAACAGAAGGAAGGATGGGGGAAACAAATGAATCATGTTATGTTCACAATGAAAGAACCATGTGGATCAAGCTGTTTGATGTTGGCAAGGTGTTGGGGCCAAATGAATTTCATTCTTCAAAGAAATAGTTATGTCAATCATAAAATCCCTTTTAGTGCTCTCAAGTTTAGAACAGGGGGAAAACATAAAACTCGTATTTTAGCACTGATGTTCAGGAATACAATTGTATAATCTTCATTCTTGAATATGTTTGAAGGCACATAGTGGCATCAGCAATTGATGTTTGGAAAATTTCTGCATTTTTCCATAGTCTAAGACCGACTCAATGCACATGAATTTGGGTGAACTCCAGGAGTTGGTGATGGACAGGGAGGCCTGGTGTGCTGCAATTCACGGGGTCGCAAAGAGTCAGACATGACTGAGTGACTGAACTGAACTGAGCTGAAGACAGAAAAATCTGGTTGATCGTTCCCTTTGCTCTGACCTCAGTTNGAACTCCAGGAGTTGGTGATGGACAGGGAGGCCTGGTGTGCTGCAATTCACGGGGTCGCAAAGAGTCAGACATGACTGAGTGACTGAACTGAACTGAGCTGAAGACAGAAAAATCTGGTTGATCGTTCCCTTTGCTCTGACCTCAGTTCCTGGAAAATATGGAGACCCTCTTTCCCAGAAAGTGAACTAATGACTGTGGGAACAGAGGTCTCTGCTGATTCTGCTTAACTGGTTCTGCTCTCCTGAGTGCCTCAACCTAGAATCAAAGGAGAAGAGAAATATCTTCAGAAAATTTCCCCTCCAGGAAAACACACAGAATTACTGCCACTGAAATGATATTTGGGTTTTATGGATTGAATTCATGTTGATTTTATTTAATTTTTTAAAAATTTTGTATTGGGGTATAGCCAATTAACAGTGTTGTGATAGTTTCAGGTGGACAGCAAAGGAACCCAGCCATACTTATACATGCATCTATTCTCCCTCAAACTCCCTTCCTATACAGGCTGCTATGTAACATTGAGCAGAGTTCCCTGTGCTATACAGTAGGTCCTTGTTGGTTATCTATTTTATGTATAGCAGTGTGTACAGATCTATCCCCAACTCCCTGACTATCCCTTCCTCCCACAATAGACTTCAGTTTATTCTTTAAGTCTCTGGGTCTCTTTCTGTTTTGTAAGATTATGTGTATCATTTCTTTTTAGATTTCATTTATAACAGATGACATATGATATTTGTCCTTCTCTGCTTGACTCCCTTCATTCATCCTGATAATTTCTATGTCCCTCTATGTTGCTGCAAATAGCATTATTTCATTCTTTTTAATGGCTTAGTAGTATGCCAAGGCCTTTGACTGTGTGGATCACAATGAACTGTGGAAAATTCTGAAAGAGATGGGAATACCAAGATCCAACCAGTCCATCCTAAAAGAGATCAGTTCTGTGTTCATTGGAAGGACAGATGTTCTGGTAGCTGAAACTCCAATACTTTGGCCACCTGATGTGAAGAGTTGACTCATTTGAAAAGGAACTAATGCTGAGAAAGATTTAAGGCAGGAAGAGAAGGGGACAACAAAGGATGAAATTGTTGGATGGCATCACCGACTCAGTGAACATGGGTTTGGGTAAACTCCAGGAGTTGGTGATGGACAGTTAGGTGTGCTGCAGCCCATGGGGTTTCAAAGAGTTGGAGAAAACTGAGCAACTAAACTGAACTGAATATTTCATTGTATATAAGTACCACATCTTCTTTATCCACTTCTCTATCAATGAATATTTTAGGTTGCTCCTATGTCTTGGCTATTGTAAACAGTGATGCAGATTAGAGAAGAATTAAATGAAATAGAGAGAAATAAAACAATAGCAAAGCTCAATCACATTGATTTTTTTCTGAGAAAAAAATGTGAATCAGTAACTGCAGACATTTTTGCACAATGCTGCTTCTATCTGAAACATCCTTTGCTACAAAGTTCATATCTTCAAATTCTACACATTTTTAATAGACCACTTCCTTGGAAAGGTTATGCCTGATCCCTCCTTATTTCCCATTCTCTGGCTTCCCTATTTTTCCTCTGCTACAGGAGGAGGATGGGGAGGAAGAAGAAGAGGAGAACAACAACAATATCAAATAGCTCTATTTACTGAGCATTTATTGTGTGGGAGAGTTGTGCTTCATAACCATGATCTAGTTTAATTTTTACCATCACTTGGAAGAGGGAAATATTATTTATGTTCTACAGATGGACAGACAGGCTCATCCTAGATGTTAACTATCCAAGGTCAGTCATCTAATGAGTAATGTGATCTAAGTTCAAGCTCCAGGTCTGTTTGAATTCACTGCTCTACGCTGATTTACTATAATTTTCCTGAAGGTAGGGCCTATGTCTTATTAATCTGTTTTATATGCAATGCTTTGCAAAGGATAAATGTTAAACCCTTTTGGGGGGCTAACTATATGCATGCATGTCAGGGAACAAAATGAAATAAGATACCATTTTTAGGATTAAAAAATATCAAGCTAAAAAAAAGCTATATTACATATGAATATTCTTTGGTTAACAAAAATAATAGTTTTCATAAGTCCCATTTTTGCAATCCTTTCCAATTCCCAAAAAAATCTTCCAATGGGATAAAAGATATTAAAAGCTCAAAAGGTAGGATATTAGTTTAATTTTTATTACTAGTATATCAATAGCTAGAAATTAAGCATCCTTTACTTTAAAATAATTTGTTAAAATAGTTTGCCTTAAAAAAAATAGTTTGCCTGACATAGAAAAAATAATCTTTATATGTTAGGCTTCCAGATACTCAAACTGATATTAAGAAATGTTAAAACTCTCTAAACCTTTATGCTCTGGAAGTAACTCAGATCGAAAGGGTACCTACATTGGTAATATCCACAATTACATCATCATTATTAAATATTAAGAAAGTATGCCAAGACAGAAATGAAAGATGTTACATAGAAAACCATCATTTTTTTTTTCCTCATTCGGTTCTTGTATTTCTTTCATCCAGTTTTTGCCTTTGAAGAGAAAAACAGCTATTCGGTATACACTAGAGAAAAATAAAAATTACTATTGCTGCAACAGCTGCTGTTGCTGTTTTCATAACCCAGCATCTCCTTGGCAGATACATAGCTGATCAGATTTGCTGATAAAATGTGAGGCATCATAAGTTGTTACTTTATTGAACACTGTTCTTTAGTTCTTAGTAGTTCAATCTTTAGTACTGAACACTGTTCAATACTATCTTTAGTGTTGAAGATGGAAGACATACTCATACAAGTAATATGTTGAGTTTTAAAAATAATCAAAAATGGATGAATAACATTGAATGTTAAAGAACACCAATATTTTAATTGCTAACCTGATATTATCAGTTCTGATGTGAAGAGTTGCACTTTTTAAACTGAATAAAGAAACTGACACAACTGAAATGAAAAAAAATCACTTGGCATATAAGATCACCATTTAAGACAATAATATCAGCAAAGACAATTTAGATAAGAGCCACTGAAATTGGATAAAATTCAAGGAACATTCGTAACAGCTACACAAAGACTTTTGCTGGGGGTTTTAGAACAAGGAAGCAGATGGGGGAAGTAATTGTCTGATGTTTATGTTAATGTACCATAAAACCCCAATTATCTAGGCTGCTTGGGGAAATCAGGTGTTTGACTTATTTTTTTTCCTTTGGTTAGCTGAATGTTACTCTAAAACCCAATTGTATCTCAGCCACCATTGTTGAAAATTGTTCAAAAGTAACTGAATAATGTCTAGGGACTATAACTGCATTTTTCTTTGTGGATCGTGAAATGATTCAAGGTCATTATTCTTTGTGGATCTTACAATATTCTTCAATGTCATAAATTCCAGTTGTACACCACTATGATAATACATATTGACTAACGAGTGAACCTAGGATACTCTGGGAATAACTTTAAAAAATAAATATATAATGTTAATTTATTTTACATTGATTTCCCTCTTTTAAAGCACTGCCCTCCTGTGCCAGCAGTAAAGGCAGTTGTCTTCTGGGCAAGGTTTGGAGGTTCTTAGGGAGTTTCCTGACTTCCAAAATGCTCCTAGCCATATCTATCATGATTGGAGATATACAAATTTGAAAGTATAAATAACCATTTTAAAATACAATTATCTCTGGAAGGGCTGACAGTTGATTTATTTACACCACAGTTTAATCTGTTGAAATTGCTGATGAAATTTACACCACAGTTTAATCTGATGAAATTGCCTGATTTCAAATTTTATCCCTGAGCTCTCTAAACATATGGAATGAAACTTTTAATTGGGAAACAAATTATAGAATATATAGGATTTCCAGGGAATCACAGTGCCTACATATTAATTAATGAAAGAAAAAAATAGTCTTATTGGGAAGTATTTTTAAACCTCTCATTATTAAAGTAGATAATGCTAAATTATTACACTATTAGGTGACTTCCCTTTCTACTCAACATCATCCTTAAAATACTACATATTCTGTGTTGGTCGGGGCTGTCTTTTTCATAGTGCTCATCGTACTTGTATGATTAATTCATATAGTTAGGCTTTACCATTATATTCACTGTGCATAGGATAGTTCCTGGTTCAGAGTAGACTTTCAATAAATATTTGTTGCAAGAATCAATGTATGAATGATGTGAAACTATATGTGAACAGTAAATGGAGAGAAGTGGTTTTTATGAATAGCAATTGATATTATGTCAAATGTACTCTGAATATTTACAAATGAGGAAATTGAGGCTCAGAGATGTTATATATATTCACAACACCCTGGAATTCTCCTTCATAAACATTTTTATAATTATTATTGAATAATGTATGTTCATGATTTTTACTCTACATTCAGATTATAGGTTCTAAGAAGGCAGAGACCATTCTAGATTTTTATGCTTTATCACAAAACCTAACTGAATACCTGCCATATAGTAACTGACAAATATGTGTTGAATAAATCAATGGTTACAATTTCATTGACAACATTAATCATTTTATTCAAGTTTTAAGAGTAAATGGCAGAAATGTTTCAGGATGTGCAATGTTTATGATTAAACTGTCCATTTACAGATGAAACTTTTATCCCATCCAATGTCATTCAGCAACCACATAACTGGTTTCCTGAGATGGTACTCTGTCTATAAGATATAGTATACACTAGATGATTTATTGACACATGAAATTAATAATCATAAATTTTGAGCTATGTTGGAATATATATCCTATACTTTGGAATATTTCAGCATTTGTTTTACTGTATGTACAACAGACAGATTCTTCAATTCTTCACAGGGTATATATCTATTTATACCTCTATATTCTCACCACATGGAAGAGTTTGTATATTTGGAGGAGTTATAGGATATTATGAAATATGTACTACTGTGGCCAAGTTTTGAAGACCTATATATTTATATATATATTTATATATATATATATATATCAAGCTAAGAAGTTTGGACTTCATTCAAAGGTTACTGGAGAGTTACTAATTGTATGAAAGCCAGAGACTGACATAATAAGCAAGTTCTCATAGTGTGCAGGATGGTTTGGGGAGGAGTAGAAAAACTGGATGGAGAACATCAGTATCTAGGTTCAATAACACAAATGAGAGATAAGCATTTAAATTGGGAAAGTAGCAGTGACGATAAAGAGGAAAAGAGAAATTAAAGATGTGAGAGTGTTTCAGTAGTTTCTGGGGATGGTTTTATTGGTTTCACTATAATCAGGTCATATTTTATTCTAAATTCTGTGATATACTTTTGATTTAAATTCAATAAGCATTACTAATAGTTAGCTAATATACAAAGTTCTGTGCTTAGCTGTAGGTAAATAAGCCAATAAGATGCACTTTGCCCTCAAGGAGCTCAAAGTACACTAGAGACAAACTATACAGGAGATACAGTGGAGGCCACAGTTCATATTGATCTAATAAATAAATGATATTCAGTAGAGTGTTTACTATAAGTTATGGGGTAGACAAAATATAGCAAGTAATCAGTTCAACTTGGGCTATTAGGGAATACTTAAGAAAGAAAATGCTTAAACTCCAGGAGTCTCTTAGGGAGAAAAGTTGAGGATGGCATTCCATACAATTAGTGTAAAGAAGGAATGAAATATATGAAGGTTCAGGGACATACTTTGAGAGACTTGTATTCCATGCTCAGGAATTTTGTTAACTTGCTATGCAAAACTGATGACTTTTAAGCATAAGATAGATTAGATCGGCTCTGGTATTCAAAATATCTTCTGATTGGAAGGTGGAGTCCAAACTGAAGAGGTAACAATCATGGAAACCCTGAAACCATCTAGGCAGCAGTTTTGGTGTTCCAGAAGAGAGATTATGAGGCCTAGGATATACACAAAAGGATGAATTAGGAATTTAGGAAGTAAAAACTATTAGACTTGATATGGTATGTAAGGGAGAAGGAACATTCTAGAATGACTCCCAACACCACAGATTTTATAAAAATATGCAATCCTGGAGACACCAACAAGTAAGGAAGCCATACCTGACTCAGAATGTATTTTAATCTGTGTCTTCTTATGGGTACAATTTCTGTGAAATGACTCCCTTCTATGGAAAATGGCAAGCAGGCATATGACAAAATACCCTGAAATATCATTTCTAAGTAGCATCATGATCGTGGCACCCAAACTGGACTTTCAATCTGAATCAGGCTGTAGTCCATGGATAATTTTTTGTAGCTGACAGACACATAATAAACAAATATTTTACATATATTTGCTGAAATCAACTTCTTCGTTATCTTTCAGTTGGCTCTGAGATACTTAAAATAATGGGACCATATATAGGACCTAAAATAATGGGGCCATTTATAGGAAATCTTATACAAACATTAAGTAGAAAATCCAGTTGACATGCTTACACTAAAAATGTCTACCACAATTTGGTTCCTAAAGTGCCACTTGTATGACAAGTGGCATAAGATAGAAGAAGAGATTCAGCAATCAGGAGTAGATATCTCTGTGTGGAGACCAAGGACTCTGCAGTTGCATGTGCCTGGGTTTGGTGATGAGTTTGGGCCTTTGGTGTTGGAGAAGACTCTTGAGAGTCCCTTAGACTGCAAGGAGATCCAACCAGTCCATTCTGAAGGATATCAGCCCTGGGATTTCTTTGGAAAGAATGATGCTAAAGGTGAAACTCCAGTACTTTGGCTACCTCATGCGAAGAGTTGACTCATTGGAAAAGAAAGGCCTTTGGTGTTGGAGAAGACTCTTGAGAGTCCCTTAGACTGCAAGGAGATCCAACCAGTCCATTCTGAAGGATATCAGCCCTGGGATTTCTTTGGAAAGAATGATGCTAAAGGTGAAACTCCAGTACTTTGGCTACCTCATGCGAAGAGTTGACTCATTGGAAAAGACTCTGATGCTGGGAGGGATTGGGGGCAGGAGGAGAAGGGGATGACAGAGGATGAGATGGCTGGATGGCATCACGGACTCGATGGACATGAGTCTGAGTGAACTCCAGGAGTTGGTGATGGACAGGGAGGCCTGGCATGCTGCGATTCATGGGGTCGCAAAGAGTCGGATATGACTGAGCGACTGGACTGAACTGAACTGAACTGAACTGAACCGAACTTATTGGGCCTTTGGCAAGTTACTTAGCTTGATTTTTTAATATATACTTTGTTAACTTTGACTTTATGAGCTTGATCATCCACAAATATAAATTAAGATTGATGATGTTGATTCCTTATCTAGAATTATAAGTAAACATTGTGGGGGTACTTGTCCTGTTGTCATGTAAAAGAGCATTGAGACCTACGGAAAATGGGAGCATATACTCCTCTGGAGTGTGAAAGGAAGGAAGGAAGGGCACAGCAGGGCACTTGAATGCCCCTTTGATCACAGGGATATGCAGACTCCCAAGAAGTCTCTTGCTTTGGCAATTACCTTGCTGCTGGTCTATGAGACACATGTCTGTTCACTCTGTGTCCATGACTGCAATCAACAAAGGATCATAGAGGGGTGGAAATCAATCTCTCAGGGCTCAGAAAGTGCTTTCTGTAGCTTAATATGATTTATAGTCTTTCTGTGGTATTGATATGAAAGTGAAAGTGAAGTTGCTCAGTCGTGTTTGACTCTTAGCGATCCCATGGACTGTTTCCTACCAGGCTTCTCTGTCCATGGGATTTTCCAGACAAGAGTACTGGAGTGGGTTGCCATTTCCTTCTCCAGGTTATCTTCCTGACCCAGAAATTGAACCCAGGTCTCCCGCATTGCGGGCAGACACTTTACCCTCTGAGCCATCAGGGAAGGCATTGATTAAAGACTGAAGATGTTAAAGTCCAAGAAANACCAGGCTTCTCTGTCCATGGGATTTTCCAGACAAGAGTACTGGAGTGGGTTGCCATTTCCTTCTCCAGGTTATCTTCCTGACCCAGAAATTGAACCCAGGTCTCCCGCATTGCGGGCAGACACTTTACCCTCTGAGCCATCAGGGAAGGCATTGATTAAAGACTGAAGATGTTAAAGTCCAAGAAAGAGGGAGGGAGGTAGAGAGAGAGAGAAAAAAAAGAAGGAATCAAAATATCCTTGAATTTCAGTTTAGATTTTCTGAGGATGAGATAAGGGAAGTTTATCTCATTAATCATGAGATTAATGGGAAGTTAAAGGAAATGGGGAAAGTTTGAGGAAAGTTCTCATGGAGAACTTTTATACTCTCCACTGGTACTATCTAATCCAGTCTGTTCAATGATGTTCCAAGAAAAATTCAGCTGAACTTCATTACGTGAGTGAAATGCATGGATTGCATTCCATAGGAGGTGGTTTTCTCCCCTCTGCCATGTAGGACAGGACCTGTATATGTAATCATGATGTACTTGACTCATTTGGCTTCTTAGACCATGTAGTATCCAATACAAAACAGTTAGAAAGCTGATCATTGTGCCATAAGGATAGGGATATTGAGGACGTGTTATGCTTTATGTCTTTGGAAGACATCACCTGGATCAAGATGCAAGAATATTATAATTTCTAACAAGTACTTGGAAAATTATCCCTTTATCATTATGTTGTCTCATTCTAAACTGCACTGATTTAATCTGCCAAGCACTTATTCAGACTCTAGGAAAGTTAGAGCTTCTCTGGTGACTCAGATGGTAAGGAATTTGCCCACAGTGTGGGAGACCTGGGTTTAATTACTGGGTTGGGATGATCCCCTGGAGGAGGCATTATGTTGTCTCATTCTAAAATGAGACAACATTTTAGTTTAGACAAAATTTTAACTCAGACTATAGGAGAGATGTTACACAAATGTTACTTTGACCATTTAAACATGATTCCAACAAATATTGAGCCCCTCTCATGTACATGACATTTTGGTTAGATTCTGGGTTTAGAGAAAAGTGAGACTATGCCAAAGTCAGCAGGTATACATAACTATAAATATGGTTAGTATGCTTATGAGAAAAATACTAGATGTATGTTAATAAGTTAGGAGTAACCACTAAAATTTTTTAAAAAGAATCTATAATTTTTAAACCAGCAAAATAAAATTTGGTGTTTCCAGTGGAAGCTATGGAAGGAAGAAAGAAACTGAAGTGGAAAAAAAAATAATTGAACAAAGAAATGACTAAATGTGTCTTTGTTCCTATTGCCTGAAGCAATAACAATGATTTTTTTTTTAATTTTTTTTTTTTTACTGAAGTAGTATTGTGTTAATTACTGGTAGCAATAATGGTAAAGAATCTGCAAATGCAGAAGAAGAAAAACATGGGTTTGATCCCTGGGTGAGGAAGATCCCCTGGAGAAGGAAATGGCAACTTGCCGGGGTCCAGCCCTGGTGGATCCAGGGTATCCAAAGTGGGGGTGGCGTCAGCAAGGAGAGATTTATTTATTTAGAGATATAAAGAGAGATTAGGAAAGAATAGTGTAGTGGAGAAAATAGAGGAGAAGAGAGGCTGAAATACCTTTGTTTACACAGGAAGCCAATAAAGCCCCGAGACAAGGGAATTGCACTGTCTACGTAGGCCACAGGTGCCCTCCCAGTCTCCTGAGGGAGTGAAGATGCAGAGCACCTTCCCATTCAGGACTTAGAAGCCCAGGCAAATAAGTAGACATGGTGAGCCTCTGTGATCCAGACGGAAATTAACCTGAAAAGGAGAGAAAGAAAAGAAGACACAGGGGAAAACAGTCTTTCCAGGAACTGGTCCATCTCTTTATTTTTCAGGAAAGGTTTTATACTTTAAGTTGTACATAGAGATAAATGGAAAATACAATGTCATGCAGGGTCAACAGACCTGACCCTTATCGAGACCAGGCACTCTTTATGCATGCATACAAAGGTCTTAGGTGGTTTTACATCATCTTCTGGCCAGGGGGCCTGCTAACATTTTATGACCCTTTCTTTCTGATAATGGTCAATCAGAAAACTTATTTTTTCCAAGGGTGATTTTTCTTAAACCAGGCACCACCCTCCGAAGGCATCAGATAAAGTTGCATTCCTACAGGGCAAATGTGCAGTGGGCTATAATCAAGAAAAGAATTTACAAGCCTAAGATCTAATGTGATTAATATCAAAATCAGAAAACTTATTTTTTCCAAGGGTGATTTTTCTTAAACCAGGCACCACCCTCCGAAGGCATCAGATAAAGTTGCATTCCTACAGGGCAAATGTGCAGTGGGCTATAATCAAGAAAAGAATTTACAAGCCTAAGATCTAATGTGATTAATATCAAAGGTTATTACTTATTTTACCTATATGTCCGTTATATCAATTAATGTATATTAGGGACAAGGGATATAGAGACTTAGCAGCAAATATTGGCTCAACAATGAAACCCTCCACCGGTATATTTCTAACAATACACTAATACTACATTAATAATTTCTAACTTTTCAAAAGATTCTGTATTTAGAAAGTTTAGAGCGTCTCGTGCCTCTCACAGTTGGGAGGCTGTGAACAATCACATGTGTGGTTGTAAGAGGCCAGATAAACTGGTCAAGCAGGCTAGAGAGCCATCAGAGGAGTTTTTGGACTGAAACACTCTTGTTACGCCCAGGAGACTTATTAACTGGAGCTCTAAATAAACTCTTTTCAGAGAAAGGTGGTGGGGGATAGCCCCCTGTTAATGTCAGAAGAGTTGGTGAAAGGCATAATGCAATAAGGCAGACAGACTCTATTTTGGGGGTGGATGCTCAAGAAGGTCCAGGGGTGTTCCCCTGAAGCCTGATCTTGCCTTTGCCTGTCAGGCCTCTTCCTCATGACCTTTTCCAGAGGTGGGATTCCCCATGCTGGCTCCCGGCAGCAACCCACTCAAGTAATTCTTGCCTGGAAAATTCCATGGGCAGAGGAGCCTGGTGGCCTACAGTCCATGGGGGCTGCAAACAGTCCAATGAAACTAAGTATATGCACACATACACACTGTACAGCAAAGTGACTTGGTTGTACAAATATATATAAATTCTTTTTTACAGCTGAGTAGTGTTCCACTACTGCCTGAAGAACTATGGATGAAAGTTTGTGACACTGTACAGGAGGCAGTGATATAGACCATCCCCAAGAAAAATAAGGCAAAAAGGCAAAATGGTTGACTCAGGAGGCCTTACAAACAGCTATGAAAAGAAAAGAAGTGAAAGACAAAGGAGAAAAGGAAAGATAAATCCACTAAATGAAGAGTTATGAAGAATAGCAAGGAGGGATAAGAAAGCCTTCCTCAGTGATCAATGCAAAGAAATAGAGGAAAAAGATAGAATAGAAAAGACTACTAGAGATGTCTTTAAGAAAATTAGAGATACCGAGGAAAATTTTCATGCAAAGATGGGCACAATAAAGGATAGAAATGGTATGGACAAAGGATAGAAATGGTATGGACATAACAGAAGCAGAAGATATTAAGAAGAGGTGGTAAGAATACACAGAAGAACTATACAAAAAAGATCTTCATGACCCAGATAATCATGATGGTGTGATCACTCACCTAGAGCCAGACACCCAGAAATGCGAAGTCAAGTGGGCCTTAGGAAGCATCACTATGAACAAAGCAGTGGAGGTGATGGAATTCCAGTTGAGCTGTTTCAAATCCTGAGAGATGATGCTGTGAAAGTGCTGCACTCAATATGCCAGCAAATTTGGAAAACTCAGCAGTGGCCACAAAACTGGAAAAGGTCCGTTTTCATTCCAATCCCAAAGAAAGGCAATGCCAAAGAATGCTAAAACTACCGCACAGTTGTGCTCATCTCACAGGCTGGTGGCTCAGACGGTAAAGCATCTGTCTACAATGTGAGAGACCTGGGTTCGTTCCCTGGGTTGGGGAGATTCCCTGGAGAAGGAAATAGCAACCTACTCCAGTACTCTTGCCTTGAAAATCCCATGGACGGAGGAGTTTGGTGCAGGCTACTATCCACGGGGTCACAAAGAGTTGGGCACGACTGAACAACTTCACTTTCACTTTCACAAGCTAGCAAAGTAATGATCAAAATTCTCCAAGCCAGGCTTCAGCAATACATGCACCATGAACTTCCAGATGTTCAAGCTGGTTTTAAAAAGAGCAGAGGAACCAGAGATCAAATTGCCAAAATATGTTAGATCATTGAAAAAGCAAGAGAATTCCACCAAAACATCAATTTCTGCTTTCTTGACTATGGCAAATCCTTTGACTGTGTGGACTACAACAAACTGTGGAAAAATCTAAAGAGATAGGGATATGAGACCACATGACCTGCCTCCTGAGAAATCTGTATGCAGATCAAAAAGCAACACGTAGAATTGGACATGGAACAAGAGACTGGTTGCAAATCAGTAAAGGAGTACATCAAGGCTGGATATAATCACCCTGCTTATTTAACTTACATGCAGAGTACATGATGAGAAACACTGGACTGGATAAACACAAGCTGGAATCAAGACTGCTGGAAGAAATATCAACAAACTCAAATATTCAGATGACACCATGCTTATGGTAGAAAGCAAAGAGTCTCTTAATGAAAGTGAAAGAGGAGAGTGAAGAAGTTGGCTTAAAACTCAACATTCAGAAAACTAATAATGGCATCTGGTCCCATCATTTCATGGGAAATAGATACAGAAACAATGGAAAGAGTGATGGACTTTATTATTTTGGGCTCCAAAATCACTGCAGGTGGTGACTGCAGCCATGAAATTAAAAGACACTTACTCCTTGGAAGAAAAGCTATAACTAACCTAGACAGCATATTAGAAAGCAGACATTACTTTGCCAACGAAGGTCCATCTAGTCAAAGCTATGGTTTTTCCAGTAGTCATCTATGGATGTGACAGTTGGACTATAAAAGAAAGCTGAGTGCCAAAGAATTGATGCTTTTGAATTGTGGTGTTGGAGAAGATTCTTCAGAGTCCCTTGGACTGCAAGGAGATCCAACAAGTCCATCCTAAAGGAAATCAATCCTGAATATTCATTGGAAGGACTGATGCTAAAACTGAAACTCCAATACTTTGGCCACTTCATGTGGAGAACCGATTCATTGTAAAGGACCCCGATGCTGGAACAAATTGAAGGTGGGAGGAGAAGGGGATGACAAGATGAGATGGTTTGATGGCATCACCAACTCAATGGACATGAGTTTCAGTCAACTCTGGGAGTTGGTAATGGACAGGGAGTCCTGGTGTGCTGCAGTCCATGGGGTCGCAAAGAGTCAGACATGACTGAGTGACTGAACTAAACTGATGGCCCCCAAATCTTAGTTTTCTGAGGAACCTCCATATTGTTTTCCACAGTGGCTGCATCAATTTACATTCCTACTAACAGTGTAGGAAGGTTCTTTTTTCTCCATACTCTCCAGCATTTGCTAAGATAGTAAAGAATCTGCCTGCAATGCAGGAGATCTGAGTTTAATCCCTGGGTCGGGAAGATCCCCTGGAGAAGGGCATGGCAACCCACTCCAATATTCTTGCCTGGAGAATCTCATGGGCAGAGGAGCTTAGCAGGCTATAGTCCATAGAACTGCACAGAGTCAAACATGACTAAAGCAACTTTGCATGCAAAGGAAAATCACTCATGCACATTCTGAACAGTGTGAGGTAGTACCTCATTGTAGTTTTGATTTCCATTTATCTAGTAATTAGTGATATTGAGCCTCTTTTAATGTGTCTGTTAGCCATCTCTATGTCTTCTTTGGAGAAGTGTCTATTTAGGTCTTCTGCCCATTTTCCCACTGAGTTGTTTATTTGTTGTTGAGGTATATGAGCTGTTTGTATATTTTGGAAATTAAGCCCATGTTGGTTGCATCATTTACAAATATTTTCTCCCATTCTATACGTTGTCTTTTCATTTTGCTTATGGTTTCCTTTGTTATGCAAAAGCTTGTAAGTTTGATTATGTCCCATGCATTTATTTTGTTTTTATTACTATCGTCTTGGGAGAATGACCTAAAAAAACATTGGTACAATTTATGTCAGAAAATGTTTTACCTGTGTTCTCTTCTAGGAATTTTGTATGTTTAAGTTTTTAATCCATTTTGATTTGATTTATGTGTATGGTGAGAGGGTGTGTTCAAACTTTATTTACATGCAGCTGCCATCTTTCCCAAAAGCACTTGTTGAACAAACTATCTTTCTCCCATTGTATATTCTTGCCTCCTTTGTCATAGACTAACTGACTGTCAGTTCAGTTCAGTTCAATCACTCAGTTGTGTCTGACTCTTTGCGACCCCATGAATCGCAGCACGCCAGGCCTCCTTGTTCATCACCATCTCCCGGAATCTTCATGGCTGCTCCAGCAAAGCACAGCCACTGCTCTTTACCTTGGACGAGGGGTATCTCCTTACCGCCGCTATTCCTGGCCTTCAACGTGGGATAGCTCCTCTAGGCCCTCCTGCGCCTGTGCAGCCACCTCTCCTCGGGTTGCTCCTCCCGGCTGCCGGCCCTGGCCTCCGGTGTGGGTGGCTCCTCCCAACTGCTGCCCCTGGCCTTGGGCTTGGGGTGGCTCCTCAAGGTCATCGCCCCTGGGTATGTGAATTTATTTCTAGGCTCTCTATTCTGTTCCATTGATCCATGTGTCTGTTTTTGTACCAATACCTCATGGTTATGATTACTGTAGGTTTGTAGTACTGTCTGAAGTCTGGGAGGATAATGACTCCTGCTTTGTTCTTTTTCTTCAAGATTGCTTTGGCAATTCTGGGTCTTTTATGGTTCTATATGAATTTTAGGATTATTCTAGCTCTGTGATATAGGTCATTGGTAATTTGAAAGGGTTCTCATTAAATCTGTAGATTGCCTTGGGTAGTATGGGCATTTTAAGAATATTCTTGCAATCCAAGAGCAAAAGATGTCTTTTTGTTCCTTTGAATCATCTTCAGTTTCCTTTTTTAATGTGTTATAGTTCTCAGTATATAAGTTTTTCACCTCCTTGGTAAGGTTTATTCCTAAGCATTTTATTTTGTGGGATGTGATTTTAAAAGTTATTGTTTTTTTTACATTCACTTTCTGATATTTTATCGTTGGTGTAAAGAACTTCAACCAATTTCTGTGTGTCAATCTTATATTCTGCTATTTTGCTGAATTAATTTATCATTTCTAGTGGTTTTTGTGTGGAATCTTTAAGGTTTTCTGTATGTTGTAATGGAGAAAGCAATGGCAACCCACTGCAGTACTTTTGCCTGGAAAATCCCATGGACGGAGGAGCCTGGTAGGCTGCAGTCCATGGGGTCGCTAAGAGTCAGGCACGACTGAATGACTTCACTTTCACTTTTCACTTTTCACTTTCATGCATTAGAGAAGGAAATGGCAACCCAGTCCAGTAATCTTGCCTGGAGAATCCNAAAATCCCATGGACGGAGGAGCCTGGTAGGCTGCAGTCCATGGGGTCGCTAAGAGTCAGGCACGACTGAATGACTTCACTTTCACTTTTCACTTTTCACTTTCATGCATTAGAGAAGGAAATGGCAACCCAGTCCAGTAATCTTGCCTGGAGAATCCCAGGGACAGAGGAGCCTAGTGGGCTGCAATCTATGGGATCGCACAGAGTTGGACATGACTGAAGCAACTTAGCAGCAGCAGCAGCAGTATGTAGTAACATATCACCTGTATATGACAATTTTACCACTTCACTTCCCATTTGTAAACCTTTAATTGTTTTTTCTTGCCTGATTGCTGTAGCTAGAACTTCCAATATTAGGTTGAAGAAAAGTGTTGAGAGTAGGCATCCTTGTCTTGTTCCAGATTTTAGAGGGAAAGCTTTCAACTTTTCACCTTTGAGTATTATACTGGCAGTGGATTTGTCATAAATATCTTTTACTATTTTGAGATATGTTCCTTCTATACCCACTTTGTTAAGAGTATTAATCATGACTGGATTTTGAATTCTTTTCAAATGATTTATCTGCATCTATTGAGATAATCATATAGTTTTTGTTTTTTGTTTATGCAGTATATCATGTTGATTGATTTGCATATGTTGAACCATCCTTGTGAACTTGGGATGAATCCTACTTGGTCATGCTATATTATCTTTTTTATATGTTGTTGGATTCAGTTTGTTAATATTTTGCAGAGAATTTTGTCATCTGTATTCATCAAAGATATTGTCCTTTAATTTTCTTTTTGGTGGTGTCTCTGTCTGGTTTTGGTATCAAGATGATGGTGGCTTAATAGAATGTCATTGAGAGTGTTTCCTCTTCTTCAACTTTTTGGAAGAGTTAGTAAAGAATTGGTATAAGTTCTTTGTATATTTGGTAAAATTCATCTGTGAAGCCATCTGATCCTGGACTTATGTTTGCAGAAAGTTTTAAAATTACAGATTCTATTTCACCTCCAGTGATCTGTCTGTTCAAATTATCATTTTCTTCTTGATTCAGTTTTGGTGGGCTGTATGTTTCTAGAAACTTGTCCTTTTCTTCTAGGTTGTCAACTTTGTTGGCATATAATTGTTCATAGTACTATTTTATGGTTCTTTGTGTTTCAGTGGTATCAATTGTTACGTCTCATTTTTCATTTCTTAATTTTTTTTTTCTGGTTTCTTTTCTTCTTGGTGAACCTGCCCAGAGGCTTGTCAAACTTGGTTATTTTTTCAAAGAATCAGATCTTGGCTTTCCTGCCATTTAATTTTTATTTATTCCCACCTGATTTTTATTATTTCCTTTCTTTTGCTGATTTTCAGTTTTTTTTTCATTTGTTTGTTTGTTCTTCTTTTTCTAATTCTTTTAAGTGGTAGGTTAGTTTGAGGGTTTTTTTGGGGGGGGGTTATTTTTTGAGGAAGGTCTGTATTGCTATGAACCTCCCTCTAATTGCTTTTGCTGCATCTCATAGATTTTGTATTGTTGTGTTTTCATTGTCATTTGTCTCAATGTAACTTTTAATTTCCTCTTTTATTTAATCATTGGCTGATTAGTTTTAACATATCATGTTGCTTAGTCAACATAAAATCTTTTTTTTTTTTTAATTATCTTTTCGGTGGTTAATTTCTAGGTTCATGCTTTTGTGGTCAGTAAAGATGCTTGAAATAATTTCTATACTCTTTAGTTTGTTGAGTCTTGTTTTGTGCCCTAGTATATGGTCAATCCTAGAGAATGTTTCATGTGTACTTGAAATTAATGTGCATTTTGTGGGGGGTAGTTTTTGGATGTAATGTCCTGGAAATATCAATTAAGCCTAACAGTTCTAAGGTACCATTTAGTATCTCTGTTACTTTATTGATTCTCTGTCTACAAGATCTGTCCACTGATGGGAGTGTGGTGTTGTCTCCCATTATTCTTTTTTTCTTGTCAACTTCTCCCATGCCTATTAGTATCTCTTTTATATTTAGGTGTTCCTACAATAATAATAATGCTACTTTGAAAAATTAAAATATAGGATAAAAGTACAAGAAAACAATAAAGAAGAAAATGAGCACCACAAAATAAAGCAAAAAAGACAAGAAGGGAAGCTTGTGCTTATAGTGTTCTAAAGACCTATTTTTTTCAGAGTAAAGCAGTAATGCTTATGAACTTTAAAATTTACATATTAATATTAAAAAATTATTGACCAGAGGATTTTTGCAGAAACTAATGCCTGCGGCCAGTGATTTTTTATGTGGTGAATATTGAAACATCTCTGCTCAGTAATGTTTAGGTGACAAAAGATGTATTAATATATCTCTCTAGTCAATAAATTGTTAATATATAAAGGACAAATTTTAAAAGTGCATAAGTAGACTGTGTGCCTTCCAAAAGTTGCAACAGTGGGGAAAATGAAGCTTAAGAGACTCTCAAGCCATCACAATATAAAAATAAGGGGCAAGAAGTAATAAAAGCATTTAAGCACTCAAACAAATGCTAACAGAACACATTCTTGGGTATAAGACATTTTAAGTTGCATTTAAAAATACAGCCACATGCTGTTTATAAAATACATACCTAAAGTATAAGGTTTAAAGTTATAAAAGAATATATGCATGTATTCTTATACGCATGATACATATCTGTGTCTGTAGAAGTATATGTGTATGTGTAGCAAACACAAAGGATGAAGCCGGCTACCTACAGACTTCATATTATATGGGAAAAAAATTGAACCACTATTTGGTTTCTGTTACTTGCAGCAGAATTTAATATCAGTGGATATATTAGATTTTTGTTTGTTTGTTTATGGTATCAGATAGAGGTAACTTAGGTGTCCATTATGTATATAATAGATAATAGATGAATATCATGGCATATTATATAAAGCCAAATAGTTAAATTAAATGTGCATGTTACATCATGGGTAAATTATACAAATATAGTGTTAAGTGAAAAAAAATAAGAAATACAGTGACACCTATAGGACTATTCATATCATTTAAAAATTCATGCTTACACAGAAGAATAGCAAGCATTTATTGAGGATTTACTGTGAGCCTGATGTTTTCCCAAGGGCATCATATGTTCATTAAATCCACACAATAATACTAGAAAAGTGAAGAGCAAAGAGATCAAGCATTTTTTCACAAGTTTATGTAGCTATTTAGTGAAAGACCAGGATTTCAACTGAAGCAATCTTTCTCCATATTCTTCACTCTTAATCACTATGAAACGCATATGCATGCATGAGTGCTAAGCAACTTTAGTTGCATCCGATTCTTTGTAATCCCATGGACATTACTCAGCGCTGAAATGTTCTTTTGATGACTTTGTGAGGGAGAAAGTGGTCTCCCCATCCTATTCCTCCGCCATCTTCAAAGCTGTAGCTTTAAACTGCATTCTCCACCATCATACATGTACTATTATAAAAAAAAAAAGATTGTTCTCAACAAAGCAGTAATAAATAATTAAAATTTGGTCCCTGAGTACATGTCTTTTTAATATTTTATATTAAAAATAGAATACATACATAAAGCACACTGAAATATGTGAATTGTCTTTAGAAGAAGCGTTTGTATGATTGAGTTGCCAGCTGCAATAGCCAGTTATAGAACACCATTTTTGAAATAGAAACAGAAAAACTATCAAACTTAGTCAGCTATTTTCATGAGTATAAATGAAATGAGGCTATTTCTTCCATACACAGTACTCACCAGTGATGAAATTTGAGACTTCAAGTGAAAATTAGAATTTTGGAAAATTTATAATTGTAAGCTTGATAGCTTCCCAATAATTGAAGATTTTTTGATGAGTTTGGTGATCTGTTAATGAATTTGGTTTTTATATTATTTGATAGAAGGTACCAGAAAGTGAAGAGGAACTAAAGAACCTCTTGATAAAGGTGAAAAAAGAGAGTGAAAAAGCTGGCTTAAAACTCAGCATTTAAAAGACTAAGATCATGGCATCTGGTCCCTCACTTCATGGCAAATATACGGGGAAAACGTGGAAAGTGTCAGATTTCATTTTCTTGGGATCCAAAATCAATGTGGATGGTGACTGCAGTCATGAAATTAAAAGAAGCTTGCTCCTTGGAAGAATAGCTGTGACAAATCTAGACAGTGTATTAAAAAGCAGAGCCATCACTTTGCTGACAAAGTTCTGTATGAAGCTATGGTTTTTCCAAGTAGTCATGTATGGATATGGGAGTTAGACCATAAAGAATGCTGAGTGCTGAAGAATTGACACTTATGAATTGTGGTGCTGGAGGACTCTTGAGAGTCCCTTGGACAGCAAGGAGATCAAGCCAGTCAATCCCAAAGGAATTCAACCCTGAATATTCATTGTGAGGACTGGTGCTGAAGCTGAAACTCCAATACTTTAGCCACCTGATGTGAAGAGCTGACTCAGTGGAAAAGACCTTGATACTGGGAAAGACCGAAGGCAGGAGGAGAAGGGGATGACAGAGGATGAGATGGTTGGATGGCATCATTGACTCAATGGACATGAGTTTGAGCAAACTCGGGGAGATAGTGATGGATGGTGAAGCCTGGCATGCTGCNGAAAGACCGAAGGCAGGAGGAGAAGGGGATGACAGAGGATGAGATGGTTGGATGGCATCATTGACTCAATGGACATGAGTTTGAGCAAACTCGGGGAGATAGTGATGGATGGTGAAGCCTGGCATGCTGCAGTTCATGGGGTTGCAGAGGATTGGACATGACTTAATGACTGAACAACAACAACCAACATTTGGGAGGTTTGCATAACTCATGAACCAATGTTTTCCAAATGACCAAAGCTGACATTCGTAATCATGCGTAAGTAAAAGGTCCATTCGAAATACAAGATAGATAAGTGATTTTAACATAAGTATGAGTATACAAAATTCATTGACATAGTTCCAAATTTCACATTGCAGCTAAACTTTAAGAAACTACCATTTGTTCACTTTGGACTTAGTATGCATATGTAATATCCAAAATTATCTGAAAATGCTATTAAAATACTCCCCTTTTCAACTAACCTTTCATGTCTTTTAAACAAAAGAACATAGTGCAATAGAGAATTCAGTAGTCTTCTACTGAGACTATTAAAAGATATTTGCAAAGCTGTAAGATAATACCTTTCTTCTCACTACTTATGTTTTAAAAATAAAGCCACTTTTTATTTAAAAAATGTTTTAATCTGTCATTATGGCTATTGTCATATAAATTATTAAATATATTTAAAACTTCTAATATATTAATAGTAAACATCAATACATATCACCTACAAAATCAAAGTTCTTTTTGGTTGTTAATAATTGTTAATAATGTAAAGTGGTCCTGAGACATTAACTACTGGTCTGGGGAAGACAATACACTTCTGTTCATTATTTCTTTTCAGATGTTTCCACTTGATTTTCTAAGTGACTTGATCTAATAGCAGTAATTTTATACATTTACACAAACATACAATGTCTGTTTTCAAGTTTAAAAACAATTAAAAAAAATTTAAAATATTTATTTAAAATTAATTTATTTTTATTGAAGAATAATTGCTTTACAGAATTTTGTTTTCTGTCAAACCTCAACATGAATCAGCCATCAGTATACATATATCCACTCCCTTTTGAGCCTCCTTCCCATCTCCCTCCCCACCCCACCCCTCTAGGTTGATACAGA
>SJYX01017994.1:121964-140329 GCA_006410675.1 Oreotragus oreotragus | reverse complement strand
GAAAGTTATGACCAACCTAGACAGCATATTGAAAAGCAAAGACATTACTTTGTCAACAAAAGTCCATCTAGTCAAGGCTATGGTTTTGCCAGTGGTCATGTATGGATGTGAGAGTTGGACTGTGAAGAAAGCTGAGTGCTCAGGAATTGATACTTTTGAATTGTGGTGTTGGAGAAGACTCTTGAGAAGTCCTTGGACTGCAAGGAGATCCAACCAGTCCATCCTAAAGGAGATCAGTCCTGGGTGTTCATTGGAAGGACTGATTTTGAAGCTGAAACTCCAATACTTTGGCCACCTGATGAGAAGACCTGACTCATTTGAGAAGATCCTGATGCTGGGAAAGATTGAGGGCAGGAGGAGAAGGGGATGACAGAGGATGAGACGGTTGGATGGCATCACCAACTCAATGGACATGGGTTTGGGTAGGCTCCGAGAGTTGGTGATGGACAGGAAGGTCTGGTGTGCTGCAATTCATGGGATTGCAAAGAGTCAGACACGACTGAGTGATTGAACTGAACTGAACTGAATTTGATAGGGATCACACTGAATCTGTAGATTGCATTTGGTAGTATAGTTATTTTCACAATTTTGATTTTCCCTACCCAGGAATATGGAATATCTCTCCATCTGTTTATGTCATCTTTGATTTCTTTCATTAATGTCTTATAATTTTTTGTGCACAGTTCTTTTGTCTCCTTAGGCAAGTTTATTCCTAGATATTTAATTCTTTTTGTTGCAATGGTGAAGGGGATTGATTCCTTAATCTCTCTCTGATTTTTCATTGTTAGTATATAGAAATGCAAGTGATTTCTGTGTACTGATTTTGTATCCTTCAACTTTGCTAAATTCACTGATTAGCTCTAGTAAATTTCTGATACTATCTTTAGGGTTTTCTATGTACATTATCATGTCATCTACAAATAGTGAGAGCTTTCCTTCTTCCAATTTGGATTCCTTTTGTTTCTTTTCCTTCTCTGATTGCTGTAGCTAGGACTTCCAGAACTATGTTGAATAATAGTGGTGAAAGTGGACACTCTTGTCTTGATCCTGATATTAGGGGGAATGCTTTCAGTTTTTCACCATTGAGAATAATGTTTGCTGTAGGCTTATCATATATGACCTTTACTATGTTGAGGTATGTTCCTTCTATGCCCATTTTTGAAGAGTTTAAATCATAACTGGGTGCTGCATTTTGTCAAAGGCATTTTCTGCATCTATTGAGATGATCATATGTTCTTTATTTTTCAGTTTGTTAATGAAAGGTTGTTGAATTACGATGCCAGCATTTTGGCCCCCAGAGGAGAAGAATTCAATCTGGGGCCAGAGACGAGGCTTGATCGCTCAGAGCTTTTGTGTAATAAAGTTTTATTAAAGTATAAAGGAGATAGAGAAAGCTTCTGACATAGGCATCAGAAGGGGGCAGAAAGAGTACCTGCCTGCTAGTATTCAGCTGGATGTTATAAAGTCACCAGCAGTCTGTTAATGAAAGAAACGAATGTCTCAAAACTTAGAATGGCATCAGGCCCCATACCCATAAGAGTATTTTGGGATAACCTTGGCTCCAAATGATTGATCTTGGGCCATAAAATGATTAACTTGAATCTTGAAGAAGGGCAGATCACCATACAAATAGTTTCATTTACATAGATTAGAGGAACAATATCGGAATATAACATACTGGTTTATCAAGTAGGTTGAGCCCAAAAGGTGGAACCGACTTGAAGACAGAGTTTGGGGTAAATGCATGGTACATTAGCATAGCTTAAGATAAACATTTCCATAAGAAAAAGGCATTGGTTAACTTGAGGTGAAACCAGGTATCATTATGGCAACACAGAATCTTAAGAGAAACCTCCTTTTAAATTTGTATAGAGAAGGAAAAAAAATATCGCTAGTTTGTTTCCTCCTTCCGCTTAAGAGAGAGAAAATGTCTGACACTTGCAGGCTATTTCCTCCGTTTGGAGACCCCTGGCCTTCCTGCCTGTTACCCTCTCATTAATATGGTGTATCATGTTGATTGATTTGCATATATTGAAGAATCCTTGCATCCTTGGAATAAACCCAACTTGATCATGGTGTATGAGCTTTTTGACGTGTTGCTGAATTCTGTTTGCTAAAATTTTGCTGAGGATTTTTACATCTATGTTTATCAATGATAGTGGTCTGTAGTTTTCTTTTTTATGTGTTGTCTTTGATTTTGGTATCGGGGTGATGTTGGCCTCATAGAATGAGTTTGGATGTTCCTTTCTCTGCAATTTTTTAAAAGGATTTTCAAAGGATAGGCATTAGCTCTTCTTTAAATGCTTGATGGAATTTTCCTGTGAAGCCATCTGGTTCTGGGCTTTTGTTTTTTTGGGAGATTTTTGATCACAGCTTTAATTTCAGTGCTTGTTATTGGGTTGTTCATAATTTCTATTTCTTCCTGGTTTAGTCTTGGAAGATTGAACTTTTCTAAGAACCTGTCCGTTTCTTCCAGGTTATCCATTTTATTGCTGTATAGTTGTTCATAATAGTCTCATAATCTTTTGTATTTCTGCATTGTCTGTTGTAACCTTTCTTTTTTCATTTCTAATTTGTTGATTTGATTCTTCTCTCTTTTTTCTTAATGAATCTGGTTAAAGACTTGTCAATTTTGTCTTCTCAAAGAACCAGCTTGTAGTTTTATTAATATTTACTATTGTTTCTTTCATTTCTTTTTCATTTATGTCTGCTCAGATCTTTATGATTTCTTTCCTTCTACTAATTTTTTTTGTTCTTCTTTTTCCAGTTGTTTTAGGTGTAGTTAGATTGTCTATTCGATTTTTTTGTTTGCTTGTTTCTTGAGGTAGGATTGTATTGCTATAAACTTCCCTCTTAGAACTGCTTTCACTGTATCCCATAGATGTTTTGAATTGTGTTTTCATTTTCATTTGTTTCTAAAAATTTTTTTATTTCCCTTTTGATTTCTTCAGTAACGTTGATTATTTAGAAATGTGTTGTTTAATTTCCATGTTTTTGTGTTTCTTACAATTTTTTCTTGTAATATCTAGTTGTGGAAGACGCTTGATATGATTTCAATTTTCTTAAATTTACTGAGGTTTGATTTGTGACCCAAGATGTGGTCTATCCTGGAGAATGTTCCATGTGCACTTGAGAAGAAGGAAGGTGTATTCTTTTGCATTTGGATGGAATGTCCTGAAGATATCAATGACATCCATCTCATCTAATGTATCATTTAAAACTTGTGTTTCCTTATTAATTCTTTGTTTTAATAATCTGTCCATTGGTGTGAGTCGGATGTTAAAGTCTCCTACAATTATCGTGTTACTGTTAATTTCTCCTTGTATGTCTGTTAGTGTTTGTCTTATGTATTGAGGTGCTCCTATGTTGGGTGCATAGATATTTACAATTGTTTATGTCTTTCTCTTGGATTGATGCCTTGATCATTATGTAGTGTCCTTCCTTATCTCTTGTAATCTTCTTTATTTTAAGGTACAGTTTGTCTGATATGAGGATTGCTACTCCAGCTTTCTTTTGCTTCCCATTTGCATAGAATATAGTTTTCCATCCTCTTACTTTCAGACTATATGTGTCTTTAGGTCCGAAGTGGGTTTCTTGTAGACAGCCTATATATGGGTCTTGTTTTTGTATCCATTCAGCCAGTCTGTCTTTTGGTTGGATCATTTAATCCACTTTATATTTAAAGTAATTATTGATATATATGTTCCTATTGCCATTTTCTTAATTGTTTGGAGTTGATATTGTAGATCTTTTTTCTTCTCTTGTTTTTTTTTTTTTTGACTACATAAGTCCCTTTAACATTTGTTGTAAAGCTGATTTGGTGGTACTGAATTCTCTTAATTTTTGCTTGTCTGAAAAGCTTTTTATTTCTCCATCAATTTTGAATGAGATCCTTGCTGAGTACAATAATCTTTGTTGTAGATGTCCCCTTTTCAGTACTCTAAATATATCCTGCCATTCCCTTCTGGCCTGCAGAGTTTCTGCTGAAAGATCACCTGTTAAGTGTATGGGGTTTCCCTTGTATGTTACTTGTTGCTTCTCCCTTGCTGCTTTTAATATTCTTTGTGCTTAATCTTTGTTAGTTTGATTAGTATGTGTCTTGGTGTGTTTCTCCTTGGACTTATCCTGTATGGGACTCTGCCCCTTTTGGATTGACCATTTCCTTTTTCATATTGGGGACATTTTCAACTATAATCTCTTCAAAAATTTTCTCATACCCTTTCTTTTTCTCTTTTTCTTCTGGGACCCCTATCATTTGAATGTTGGTGCATTTGATATTGTCCCAGAGGTCTCTGCAGAGAAGGGAATGGCACCCCACTCAAGTACTCTTGCCTGGAGAATCCCATGGATGGAGGAGCCTGGTGGGCTGCAGTCAGTGAGGTCGCTAAGAATCAGACGCGACTGAGCGACTTCACTTTCACTTTTCACTTTCATGCATTGGAGAAGGAAATGGCAGCCCACTCCAGTGTTCTTGCCCGGAGAATCCCAGGGACAGAGGAGCCTGGTGGGCTGCCATCTATGGGGTCATATAGAGTCGGACACGACTGAAGCGACTTAGCAGCAGCAGCAGCAGCAGCAGCAGCAGCAGAGGTCTCTGAGACTGTCCTCAGCTCTTTTCATTCTTTTTACTTTATTCTGCTCTTTAGAAGTTGTTTCCACCATTTTATCTTCCAGCTCACTGATTCATTCTTCTGCTTCAGATATTCTGCTATTGATTCCTTCTAGAGTATTTTTAATTTCAGTAATTGTGTTGCTTGTCTCTTTATGTTTATTTTTAATTATTCTAAGTCTTTGCTAATTGATTCTTGTATCTTCTCCATTTTATTTTTAAGGTTTTGGATCATCTTTATTATCATTATTCTGAATTCTTTTTCAGGTAGTTTGCCCATTTCCTTTTCATTTATTTGGACTTCTGTGTTTCTAGTTTTTTCCTTCATTTGTGTAGTATTTCTCTGCCTTTTCATTTTTTTTTCAACTTACTATGTTTGAGTTCTCCTTTTCCCTGGCTTCAAGGAAAGTTTAAATCTTTCCCTGAAGAACGTTGAATTCTTTCTTCCTTTTGGTTTCTGCCCTGCTAAGGTTGGTCCAGTGGTTTGTGTAAGCTTTGTATAGGGTGAGATTTGTGCTGAGTTTTTGTTTGTTTGTTTGATTTTCCTCTGATGGGCAAGGCTGAGTGAGGTGGTTATCCTGTCTGGTGATGATTGGGTTTGTATTTTTGTTTTGTTTGTTGTTTAGATGAGGTGTCATGCACAGGATGTTACTGGTGGTTGGGTGATGTTGAATCTTGTATTCAAGTGGTTTCATTTGTGTGAGTTCTCACTGTTTGATACTCCCTAGGATTAATTTTCTGGTAGTCTAGGGTCTTGGAGTCAGTGCTCCCACTCCAAAGGCTCAGGGCTTGATTTCTGGTCAGGAGTAAAGATTCCACAAGTGGTTTATTATGGCATTAATTGAGATTAAAACAAATATCCCAAAATGAGAAACCAAAGATGAACCCCAGACAAATGGCAGTTACAAAGTCGGGCAAATAATAATTAAAATAATGGGATATGCACATATACATATACACCCATGAGCAAAGTAGAAACAGTCCAACAAAAATAAAGTACAGTAGCTTGACCCAGTGAACAAAGGAAATAAAAAATCTGTTAACCAGTTAACAACAAAACTGACTAAAGTGCAAACTGGAAAACAAAACTAAAGCAAGTTGCCAAGTGGGACATAAAGCAATGAAAACAAAACCAACAAATATGTTGAGAGGAAAGGAAAGAAGGAAAAGAAAAAAAGAATAGATATGCAAAGTTAAATAGAGGTAGATGAAGAAGATTGATATACACTAAAGATTAACTGAAAGGGGAAAAGAACAGTAGGAAAGGCAAACAAAGGAATAAATGTAGAAAAAATATAATCAATTTAAAAAATTTAAAGTTATAATAGAAAAGAAAAAAACAGAAGAAAAAAACCCCGAAAACTCCACAGACTTGCAAAAGCCCAATGTAGAGGCAGAGGTTTATAACAACAATAAAAGTGTGAATAAATATACACATATACATATACACCCATAAGCAAAATCAAAACAGTACAACAAAAATAAAGTACAATAGGTTGACCCAGCGAACAAAGGAAACCAAAAATTATATCTACCAGAACAAAACTAACTAAAGAATAAACTGGAAAACAAAACTAAAGCGAAGTGCCAATTGGGGAATAAAGCAATGAAAATAAAACTAACAAATATGTTGAGAGGAAAGGAGAGAAAGAAAAGAAAGAAAAAAATAGTTATGTAAAGTTAAATAGAAGTAGATAAAGAATATATACATTAAAGACTAACTGCAAGGGGAAAAGAATAGAAGGAGAAGCAAACAAAGGACTAAATATAGAAAAAATAATAATAGGTTTAAAAAATTTAAAAAAGAGAAAAGAAAAAAAAAAAGGAAAATTCCACAGGACTGCAAAAGTCCAATGTAGAGGCAGAAGTTTATAACAACAATAAAAAATGTGACTGAGGAGAAAAAAAAGCACAAAAACTTAATTAGATTTCATAGTGCCAATAAAATTGACAACTACAACAGAGGAGGGAAAAAGAAAAAAAAAAGAGAAACATCCAAAAGACTCTACAGAACAAGTCAAAATATAAAAATAATAAATGTTTTTCTTGAGTCCCTGCTGTCAGAGCCCTTTCCCTCACTGGGTCACAATCCACCTCACCTCCCTAGGATGCCCTCCAACACTGCTGATCTCTGGACCTGCTGTGGGGGCAGCTCAGATTCTAATCTGGTCATACTCCTGTGTGTTCTTGCTTCCAATGTCCACAGCTATCAGAACTAGTGCTTTTTATTTTGTGGGAGCTCTCAATGATCCGTTATATATTCCATAAATACAGAATCTGCCTAATTGATCATGTGGATTTAATCTGCAGCTTGTACAGCTGGTGGAAAAGTTTTGGGTCTTCTTCCTTAGCCACACTGTCCTTGGGTTTCAACTGTGGTTTTATTTCCACCTCTACATGTGGGTTGTCCCCTGGGGTTTGCTCCTGAGGCTGCCCTGGAAGATTTGGGTTTGCCCCTGTGAGGGCCCCAGTGTGGAGGTGCTGCAGGGTGCTGTGGGTTGCAGGGGTTCTGGCAGCTCCAGGTACTCAGGAGAATTGGCAGCTAGGGCAGCAGGAAATATAGTGCTCTAGATGGGTATGGCAACCAGTATTGGCCAATATGCTCCAGTATTCTTGCCTGGAGACCCCTCTCCCTGACAGAGAAGCCTGGTAGGCCACAGTTTACAGGGTCGCAAAGTCGGACACGACCAAAGTGATCCTGCATGCATAGACGCAAGACTTTTTTGCCTGTGGCAGCTCTGCCCCAGTGAGAGCTGAGCGTGAAGGTGGTGCAGCTGCTTGGCTTGCGGGGACCCTAGTGTGCAGGAGCATGGACTGCCTCCACTGCAGGAGTTATGGTCCTATGAGTCTTTTTATCAAGCCTCTTGTAAACTGGCGATCAGAAGACCTCTTTGGCCAGTCTTTCTCCATAGCTCCACCCATTCAGGCACTTAGAGGGCTCCATTGTCCGGCATCCTTCTCTGCTGTTCATTTTGTCCGGCACATAGAGGGGTCCCCACTGGCTGCAGTCTACTCTGTAGATCGGTGTATTAGGAACTTAAAGGGGCACCCTGGGTGGGGTCCTACTCTGTAGTTCAATGTGTCAGGCATTTGATGGACCAGCCTCTCTATTGTTCAGCTGCAGATGCTGGTATGTGGGGAGAGAGAGGCTATGGTGACGGCTCCACCCCCTACGCATGACTCAGCAGTATCACCCTGCTTCCATGGCTGCCTGGCTTTCCTCCACTGGCATTTCCCACCACGATCTCCTCCCTCACATCCTCTCGATCCTTCTTGCCAGAGTCAACAGCAGCCCTCGCCCTGGGATCACTCCACATTCCAGCTCCCAGCCGCTGCCCCTTCTAGCGGACCAGGGTTCCTGTCCAGGATATGTATGGCTGTGGCAAGGACTGTCTGATTCTCATTCCATTTAGGCTGCCACAGATCAGTGGTTTCATTCTCAGCCTTAAATGTTTCTCCTCTGACTCAGACAGTTGCCCTGATGTGGGGATCAGACCCCTGCTTCAGTTTCCCCGCCCACTGAGGGCAGGTCCAGTCCTACTAACACTCCTGTTTTTTTCCCCTAGTTCCTTCCTCCTCCCAAGTTTTGTGTGGTTCTATGTATTCTTTTCCGCTGGTCAGGTACTCCTGTCCTCTCTCAGCTGGTGTTCTGCATGCACTTCTGTGTCTGAAGGTGCATTCCTGATGCATCTGTGAAGAGAGAGGTACTCCACATCCACCTACTCCTCCACCATCTAGTTTTGTTTTTTTTTTAATTTAATTTTTGTGTGGGTGGGTATTTTGCATCATGCTAAAGTGGTTTTCAGTGTTAATCAAATATGTGGCATCATCTCAAATATTCAGGAAAATTCCATCTTTCTTTCTTCCTTGGCTTTCAGATTTCAGAGCAACTGGACAGAGATTTGACTTTTTATTCTTTTGCCTCAGGAGTTGCAATTTTGTGTTCAACTATCTTCCAGGCAAGGACTGTTTTTGCTTAGGGCTTGAAGATATTTTTAGACACATCCAAAAGAAAATCTAGAATATTTCATGCATGTTAGACAGGTGGATCATTCTTTTTATTTCTTGGCTACATAAAAATGTGATAAAACTAAATATGATGTAGTTCTGTCCTAAATTTGAACTATTGATAAGATGCTAACTAGGACATTGATAATGAATCTCACAATTCTACTCACAGACTCCCTTAAAGGGTCTATATTTGGATTATTATTTAAGATATATGTTAAGTTTAAATTCTCCCTCTGTCCATTTCTGACAGCCTTCTTTATATATCAGGCTATACATTTCTGTAGCTAACATTCATAGTCTCATGGAAAGGAACTTGGAGAAATGAATGGGAAATACAATTAGTGTGTGAATGAAATATTGGTGTAAATAAACACAAAATATGTCTATTGTTCACAACTGTCTGAGATTTAAAGCAGAAGCTTTGGAGTGATATCCTCCAAGGTATATCACTAAAAATGCTAAATTCAGAGTTAACTGTGTAGGCTTTGGGCTTCCCTGGTGGTCTAGAAGGTAAAGACTTCCCCTGTAATGCTGGAGACCTAGTTTCAATCCCTGGGTTGGAAAGATCCTCTGGAGAAGAGAATAGCTACCTACTCCATACTTTTGCCTGGAGAATTCCATGGAGAGAGGTGCCTGGTGCACTACAGTCCATGCGATCACAAAGTCAGACATGTGTTATTGTTTGAGAAAATAGAAACTGCCAATCTAATTATGTGCTTATCAGTACAAGTTGTTGAATTATTACCTACCTGCAAGTTTAAAACATGGACTTTAAATGAAATTTCTACACATAAAACCTCTGGGGGAGCACAATTTCTGCATCTAACACCTACATTTATTGTGCCTATAAGGCTTTTTCATAGGAACCCAGGTAAATCTTTAAATCTTTCAATTATTTTAAATATTTTAACCATGTTGTATGAAGCCTTTATGAAATGTCCTGTCCATCCCTCTGGTGTCATCTTTCCTCATTTCTCCAGGCGTATGCAATATTCCAGCCACGTTGAACTCTGCCTACTATGCTCCATATATTTTTCTTCCTAGATGATGTGTAATCAATTTTCAAAATAATAGTAATAGCACCTTATATTTTTTGTGCTTATATTTTCCAGCAGGGTGATTCCTTCCAGGGACTGCTAGTGGGCTCTTGTTAAACTTAGAAAGGAATTGTCTGCGGAGATACACATACAGGAAAGCAAAAGACTTCTTTGGGACAGGGCACCTGGGCAGACAGCAGCAGGGTAGGAAGCCCAGAACTGCTCGACCATGTGGCTTGAAGTCTCAGGGTTTACCATGGTGGAGTTAGCATTCTGGGTTTTCTCTGGCCAGTCATCTTGTCCATGCCCATATGTGGTTTAATTCAATTCCCATCCTGGAGGTATGCCATCTCTTGGTCAAGATGGTTTCTAACATGAGGGTTTTTGAGAGGTTGGCAGGACATGTTATGGGTTGGTGTCTTCTCCCTCATTTTGACCCCTCCAGAATTCTCCTGGTTAGTTTTCTGCAGCACTGTGTTCCTTATTGAGACCTCTTGTTGTGAGACAAATCACAAAGTGGTTATTACTGTGCCTGGCCAGGGTGGAAAGTTTTGGTCAATGGTTTCCTAACATGCTTATTGTGAACAAGGTACTTTTCTAAGTGCTCAAACATATTTTGATTCATTTGATCATTACACTGATCTATGAGATAAGTACTGTTATTGCCCCCATTTTAAAGAAGAGGAAACTGAGGCACAGAGAGTTTAAATGACAGTTCAAGGACACTGAGCTCATAAGTGGTGAAATAATAATGTGATACCAGGCTGTATGGCTCCTGAGTCCACACTTTTAATCATTATATAATGCTGCTACCATTTCTAGAAAGACTTCCATGATGTATCTGGGAAGAGAAAAGCTTTTACCTTTGTTCCTCATTCATACCTTGGTTACAGCACTTCCATTGCAGCCATGATTTTTTCAATTCTCTTTCCTTACGTTAGTGAAGCTATGAAGAGCAGGACAGGTGTCTTATTCAACTTTGTATTCTTAATAGATTACCTAGAAGAATGCTTGTTGACCAGATGAAGTGGCCGCTTGGAAGAAAAATCAAAGCATTATAAATGGCTTTCCTACTTTGAAATTTGCCCCTAGAGTTTTAAGTACTGTTACAGATTAATTGTTTGTAGATTTGTTTTTGCAAATATTTATTTTTTTAAATAGTAAAGCTTCACTTGCCTGTTCTGTACAGATTGATTAGCAGAACTGAAGATAAGATTGGACATCCATCACAATTTGTGAGTGTTAGAATGATAGAGTAAGAAGCAACATTATAGAGCAAAATGACTGTCATGTCTTCTCCCTCCTTCCCTCCTTTCTTTCCTTTCCTGAGGAAACTTTCCTGAGCCCAGTGAAGAGACTTTCTCTTAGAATCTGGTCTTCCTGACCCCCAGAGTGACTTTTCCAGCAGAAAATGTGAAACTTCTTTCTTAAGTTCTGCATTTGTAAGTTAGATTAGTATTCTCAGTTTCTGTGCTCAGGGCATGTTTAAGCTCTACAGTGAATGCTGTATGTGCATTTTTAGACAGTACTTCTGAAGGATTGGATATTTCTTTACAGGTCAAACCTGCTTTGTTAAAATTTTCCCTTCTGTCAAACAAGTTCCACATTTACAAATGAATTTCTTTTTGATTATACAGAAGTGCTTCCATGCTATCTCATTAAAGATGAATTTTTCTCCCTTTAAATTTAAATGTAACTGGAAGAAGAGCTGCCCAAAATCTGAAATACTGTTACAGAAGCAGTTTTCTTTAAATTCAGCATAAAATAGAAAGGCGTTCTCTTAAAAAAAAAAACTTTTATTCAAGTTTCCATTTATAATTAATTTTTATTAAAGTCTTCGCTAATGGGAATACTTTTGGCAACTAAAACATTTTCTTAAGAATGTGTAAAGAGTAGAAGGAAACTGGGGGTGGTAAGCAAGGAAAATCTGCAAGAGCTTTCTGTCAGTACTAAAAGTAAAAGTATAGGAACAAATTGTAAATTTAGTCAGAGCATGGATTAAAATGTATTATTTGAAAAGCTACACTTACTTGCCATCTTTGAAGGCTATAGTCAGTGCAGTGGCTACAGTGGTTCAAGGTAACTTGATTAAAATGAAAAGGTATAATTTCAAAGAATTAACATATTCAAGTGCTGTGAAAATATGAAGAGGATGGGTTCACAATGGGCTTCCAGGTGTCACAGTGGTAAAGAACCTGCCTGCCAGTGCATGAGAAATGGGTTCTATCCTTGGGTCGGGAAGATCTCTTGGAGTAGGAAATGGCAACCCGCTCCAGTATTGTTGCCTGGAAAACTACACGGACAGAGGAGCCTGGCAGCCTATATAGTCCATGAGGTGGCAAAAAACTGGATGCAACTGAGTGACTGAGTACACACACATGGGCTCACAGTGGGCTCATGGTACGACTCCCCTTCTTATCATTTACAGTGATCCCAAAGACTTAACCTTAAAAGTCTGTTAGGTTTTGATGCAATGGGAGAACCACTTCTCAAAGCCTTAAATATCTGAAGAGTATTCAGATTCCTTAAAAAAAAAAAAATCTGTTAGTATTAAATCAAAGTAAAGAATAAGGTCAATTGTAAATCCAAATTTTTATGCACATATGCATATATTCCAGATTCAGTGACGTGTGAGCCCCCCCCCCCCCACTTCCCTTCCAAGCTCTTCTCAGCTATCAGCTCTTTGGTATAAGGAAGTAAAAACACTTTCCTTTTGTATTCATTAAAATAACACCTTTGTTTGAAGACACAACCATTCCAAGTGGAAATCTACTTTAATTAGAACTTGCAGTAGGTAAGGTCTCTTTTTCAATTGAATTAATTAATGCTGTGGATATTTAAGAGCTTTCCCCCTCTGTCTCTTTAATTTCTATTTTCAGATATAGATAGAACTAGAGTCCCTTTGGGACAAATCTGGTCAATGTTTTAATGGTGAGCCTACTATGAAAATTCTTACTCCAAACTGTTTGGAGAAGTCAAGAGTGTATTTTCAGTGCCATCTCATTGCCTAGGGATAAGAGATGATGTTTTCAAAAATGTTTTTGAAAGATGCTGTTTGAAGGAAGGATTGAGGTTTTCTTCAGGTACTGTACTCTGCAGAAAGGCATGGCTTCTTGCTTTTTTAGATGAATATCCCTAGAATAGGCAGAAATAAAGAACAATTAAAGATATTCCTATAGAGACACACAGGTATTAGGCAAAAGAGAATGAATCTTGCTGATTATATGAATAATTCAAATTCATTTGTATTTATTGAGTTCAGTTCTGTCACTCAGTTGTGCCTGACTCTTTGTGACCCCATGGACTGCAGCACACCAGGCTTCCCTGTCCATCACCAACTCCTGGAGCTTGCTCAAACTCATGTCCATCGAGTTGGTGATGCCATCCAACCATCATTCTCCTTCATCCCCTTCTCTTCCTGCCTTCAATCTTTCTCAGCATCAGGATCTTTTCCAGTGAGTCAGCTGATCGCATCAGGTGGCCAAAGTGTTGGAGCTTCAGCTTAAAAACGAGTCCTTCCAATGAATATTCAGGACTGATTTCCTTTAGGATTAGCTTGTTTGATATCCTTGCAGTCCAAGAGACTCTCAAGAGTCTTCTCCAGCACCACAGTTCAAAAGCATCAATTCTTTGGTACTCAGCTTTTTATATGGTTCAACTCTCATATCCATACAGGACTACTGGAAAAACCATAGCTTTGACTAGACAGACATTTATTGGCAAAGTAATGTCTCTGCTTTTTAGTATGCTGTCTACGTTGGTCATAGTGTTTCTTGCAAGGAGCAAGTATCTTTTAATTTCATGGCTGCAGTCATCATTTGCAGTGATTTTGGAGCCCAGGAAAATAAAATCTGTCACTGTTTCCATTGCTTCCCCATCCATTTGCCATGAAGTGATGGGACTGGATGCCATGATCTTAGTTTTTTGAATGTTGAGTTTTAAGCCAGCTTTTTCACTCTCCTCTTTCACGTTCATCAAGAGGCTCTTGACTTATTGAATGGTTTCTATCAAAATATTGAATTGGATATTTTAACCCCAAATGGTCTGCATTGAGTCAGAGAGATACTGGGAATCAAAATGAGGGACAGCAATGTGGGAACCAAAGGAAGAAAAAAGAACCAAACTAAGAATAGACACATAGTGTTACAAACAAAATTAAACCAAGTAAATTTTAAAAATCAAGTTGACTTTGAGTGATTCATAAATCAGACAGTGTCCCATCTAGTAATTTTAAGTCTACAGAAAAGGATAGGTTTTTAAAGGGATGACACTGATCCAGACCTGCCTTTGAATGTTTGAGTGTCTCCAGTGGAGGCATGAGTCAGCAGTGGCCAGCTGCAGGGACGGGCCTCTGGCTGCAGCCGACTTGGGAGGCACAGCATGTGGCCTAAGTCCTCTTGGAGGAGGTTGCTGTTAGAGCCACTATAGAGCCACCTAGCACATGGCCCACAGACTGGAGAACAATTCTCCCAAAGAAGTTCTCCAGCTGTTGCCAAAGTTCTAGGGCCACAACAGATTTTCCAACCTGGGAATCTGGCAAAAGGACTGAGAAGCTTCAGGGAAACAGACTTCTGGAGGGCACAACAAAACGTTGTGTGCTCCCAGAACCCAGGAGAAAGGAGCAGCGGCCCCTCAAGGGACTGAATCAGACTTGCTTGTGAATGTTCAGGAGCTTCCGATGTAGGTGTGAGTCAACAGTGGCTTGCTGTGGGGTCAAGGGCACTGACTACAACAGGCCTGGAAGTTGAAGTGTGTTGGTAAGAGTCCTTTTGAAGGAGGTCAACATTACCCCTGCCATATTGGCCTCAGGCCAAACTACAGGGAGGGAACACAGTCCCTCCTATCAGCAGAAAATTGGATTGAAGATGTGCTAAGCATGGCCCTGCCCACCTGAGCAAGACCCAGTTTTACCCACAGCCAGCTCCTCCCACCAGGAAGTTTCCACAAGCCTCTTCCCTTCATGCCTCAGAGGGCAGACAGAATGAAAGCCATAGTCACAGTAAGGGAAGACAAGCCACAACCAGGCAAGAGATTTCTTCAGTTTAGGTCATCTCCTTTTGGGGACAAAATGTTAGAAGGGCTACCTCCTCCCTTTGGATGGGGGATGGAAAAGTTCCCATGTGACAGATTACCTCATTAGTGTTGATCAGAAAATTCTGATTGACTAGTTAAGACTGCATCCCTTGGGGAGATTAAAGCATCAGTTAGGTTGGATATTAAGGTCCAGTTGGTGGCATAGCCTAGCACAAGTGACTCCATTTGGGGCTTATTTATTTTTTGATATTGGGGGGAATGGTAACAACAACAACAACAAAAGTAATGAAAAGGAGCAAGGATATTAGAGTTTTAATTCCTCTTTTCTCTATCACTACCTGTATGACTTTAGATCTGTGTCTGACAAGTGTAGATGGTCATACTTAAGCTACTCATGTAATAGGATTATATTAAGGATAACAGTTCAGTTCAGTCACTCAGTCATGTCTCACTCTTTGCGACTCCATGGACTGCAGCACACCAGGCCTTCCTGTCCATCACAAACTCCTGGAGTTTACCCAAACTCATGTCCATCGAGTCAGTGATGCCATCCAACCGTCTCACCCTCTGTCATCCCCTTCTCCTCCTGCCCTCAATCTTTCCCAGCATCAGGATCTTTTCCAATGAGTCAGCTCAGGTGTCCAAAGTATTGGAGTTTCAGCTTCAACATCAGTCCTTCCAATGAACACAGGACTGATTTCCTTTAGGATGGACTGGTTGGATCTCCTTGAAGTCCAAGGGACTCTCAAGAGTCTTCTTCAACACCACAGTTCAAAAACATCAATTCTTTGGTGCTCAGCCACAGGACTGGAAAAAATCAGTTTTCATTCTAATCCCAAAGAAAGGCAATGCCAAAGAATGCTCAAACTACCACACAATTGCACTCATCTCACACACTAGTAAAGTAATGCTCAAAATTCTCCAAGCCAGGCTTCAGCAATACATGAACCGTGAAGTTCCAGATGTTCAAGCTGTTTTTTAGAATAGGCAGAGGAACCAGAGATCTAAATGCCAACATCCACTGGATCATTAAAAAAGCAAGAGAGTTTCAAAAAAACATCTATTTCTGCTTTATTGACTATGCTAAAGCCTTTGACTGTGTGGATCACAATAAACTGAAAAATTCTGAAGGAGATGGGAATATCATACCACCTGACCAGCCTCTTGAGAAACCTATATGCAGGTCAGGAAGCAACAGTTAGAACTGAACATGGAACAAGGACTGGTTCCAAATAAGAAAAGGAGTACAGCAAGGCTGTATATTGTCACCCTGCTTATTTAACAGAGGATGAGATGGTTGGATAGCATCACTGACTCAATGGACATGGGTTTGGGAAGACTCTGGCAGTTGGTGATGGATAGCGAGGCCTGGCGTGCTGTGGTTCATGGGGTCACAGAGTCAGACATGACTGACCAACTGAACTGAACAGCTTTCTTTATAGTCCAGCTCTCACATCCATAAATGACCACTGGAAAAACCATAGCCTTGACTAGATGTGGACCTTTGTTGGGAAATGAATCTCTGCTTTTTAATATGCTGTCTAAGTTGGTCATAACTTCCCTTCCAAGGAGTAAGTGTCTTTTAATTTCATGGCTTCAGTCACCATCTGCAGTGATTTTGGACCTCCCCCCCCCACCCCCAAATAAAGTCAGCCACTGTTTCCTCTGTTTCCCCATCTATTTGCCATGATGTGATGGGACCAATACTTTGGCCACCTCATGTGAAGAGTTGACTCATTGGAAAAGACTCCGATGCTGGGAAGGATTGGGGGCAGGAAGAGAAGGGGATGACAGAGGATGAGGTGGCTGGATGGCATCACTGACTGGATGGACGTGAGTCTGAGTGAACTCCGGAGTTGGTGATGGACAGGGAGGCCTGGCGTGCTGCGATTCATGGGGTCACATAGTGGCTGTGTCAATTTAAATGTCCACCAATAGCACTGGAGGGTTCCCTTTTCTACACATCCTCGCCAACATTTATTGCTTGTAGATTTTTTGCTGACTAACCATTCTGAAAGGTATGCGGTGATACCTCACTGTAATTTTGAATTGCATTTCTCTAATTATTAGTGATATTAGGCATCTTTTCATGGCCTCTTGGCCCTCTTTTAAATATCAAATAATTGCCCTTTTTTCCCCTTGCAGTTTGTTTTTGTGTATGGCATGAGAGGTCTAGGTGAAGGTATTATTTTTAGATGTGAGTGTTAGTAAGTATGCTATATTTTGTCCTCAGGTTGATTCTAAAAATTATAATCCAATAAGTAGGTTTTACAATAGTATAAGTATGTGAATGTTGTTCCCTGTAAAACCAAATAGTACATTTGGGCCCTTAGAAAAGAAAGAGAATCCATTGACATTAATTTCATGCCTCTCAAAGGAACATGATGTCAAGGATTATTTTTTTCTCTTTTTTAAACACTTAAACTCTTGCTCAAAAATGATACATTTCAGTTTGCTTTGTATTTAGACCATTAATTTTTATACAGTTTTTATCTTTAGGTGTTTTTGCTTATCACTCATATGAAAGCTTTATTCTGGTTACCAGTGGGGTAGAAAGGAATGCCAGTAGTAAAAAGTAATGTAAATTTAACTTTGAGATGCCTGATTTTAATTTTTATATGCCTATGAATAAGACTGAATTTGCAGATGTGTATGCTGTATTTCATTTACTAAGATGCTAAAGATTTTGGATTTGGAATCACACATGGGACTAGTATGGTTAAAAGCAGGCCAGGATCCTCAGTTCTTCTTGGCCTCATTTCAAAGCATTCTCTTCACTTCTGGATCTTTCCACGTGAGCACATCATTAGTAAGTCCTGAAATCTGGGGTTCAGGTAGAAACTAAGTCTGATATTCTCACTGAGATTTCTAAAATGGGGTGAGATCCCAGAGAAGCTGTTTGTTTCTTAGCAGGGGAATGTGGAAAAGGAGATGGGAAATGTACTCTCTCCCCAGGTGGCTCAGAGAAATGATGAAGAGGTTTTGTAGAAAGCCATTAAATCTCTGGAAATTCTTGTTATCAATACAGCAACATGACTATTATGTGACACAGAATAATGTACAGCAAGGCCTTTTAAAATCAGGCAGTTGCCACAGTCAGAGTTATTTTAAGACACTGAAGATTTTCTGAGGTTTTCTCAATGCACCATTATTTTTAAAATGATAGATTACATGTTTAGAATAGGGGCAGGTGGGGAGAGAATGGGGATGCCAGCTTTAGAGCATCTACTTAGTAGAAAAGTACTTCTAAAAGTTTTGCCTTGAATGATGAAATGAACTAACATGCTGGTTGGGCTCATTTACTACAATTTTCTCCTCTAGTTTCCTGTTACTGAATGGTCCACTGACCCTCTTTACCTCTGGATTGGAGATTCTTGCCAATATTCCAACACAAGAATTGGCGCTTATCTTATTTACATCTCTTCCTGGGGCTTCCCTGGTGGCTCAGAGGTTAAAGCGTCTGCCTGCAATGCAGGAGACCTGGGTTCGATCCCTGGGTCAGGAAGATCCCCTGGAGAAGGAAATGGCAACCCACTCCAGTACTCTTGCCTGGAGAATCCCATGGACAGAGGAGCCTGGTGGGCTACAGTCCACGGGGTCGCAAAGAGTCGGACACGACTGAGCGACTTCACTTTCACTTGTTTAAAAATATACGCAAAAAAAAAAAAAAAAAA
>SJYX01017994.1:86139-109256 GCA_006410675.1 Oreotragus oreotragus | reverse complement strand
TCATCTGCTGATGGACATCTAGGTTGTTTCCATGTCCTGGCTATTATAAACAGTGCTGCGATGAACATTGGGGTACATGTGTCTCTTTCTATTCTGGTTTCCTTGGTGTGTATGCCCAGCAGTGGGATTGCTGGGTCATAAGGCAGTTCTATTTGCAATTTATTAAGGAATCTCCACACTGTTCTCCATAGTGGCTGTACTAGTTTGCATTCCTACCAACAGTGTAAGAGGGTTCCCTTTTCTCCACACCCTCTCCAGCATTTATTGCTTGCAGACTTTTGGATCACAGCCATTCTGACTGGTGTGAAGTGGTACCTCATTGTGATCTTGATTTGCATTTCTCTGATAATGAGTGACGTTGAGCATCTTTTCATGTGTTTGTTAGCCATCCATATGTCTTCTTTGGAGAAATGTCTATTTAGTTCTTTGGTCCATTTTTTGATTGGGTCGTTTATTTTTCTGGGATTGAGCTGTATAAGTTGCTTGTATATTTTTGAGATGAGTTGTTTGTCAGTTGCTTCATTTGCTATTGTTTGCTCCCATTCAGAAGGCTGTCTTTTCACCTTGCTTATATTTTCCTTTAAGGTAATTATTGATAAGTATGATCACATTGCCATTTACTTTGTTGTTTTGGATTTGCGTCTATAAACCTTTTCTGTGTTTCCTGTCTAGAGAAGATCCTTTAGCATTTGTTGAGGAGCTGGTTTGGTGGTGCTAAATTCTCTCAGCTTTTGCTTGTCTGTAAAGTTTTTATTTCTCCTTCATATCTGAATGAGATCCTTGCTGGGTACAGTAATCTGTGTTGTAGGTTTTTCTCTTTTATCACTTTAAGTATGTCCTGCCCCATTCCCTTCTGGCTTGAAGAGTTTCTATTGAATGATAAGCTGTTATCCTTATTGGAATCCCTTTGTGTGTTATTTGTTGTTTTTCCCTTGATGCTTTTAATGTTTGTTCTTTGTGTTTGATCTTCATTAATTTGGTTAAAATATGCCTTGGCGTGTTTCACCTTGGGTGTACCCTCTTCGGGACTCTCTGTGTTTCTTGGACTCGGGTGGCTTTTCCTTCTGCATTTTAGGGACGTTTTCAACTGTTATTTCCTCAAATATTTTCTCATGGCCTTTCTTTTTGTCTTCTTCTGGGACTACTATGATTCTAATGTTGGGGCATTTAACATTGTCCCAGATTTCTCTGAGGTTGTCCTCATTTCTTTTCATTCTTTTTTATTTTTTCCTCTCTGCTTCAATTTTTTTCACCATTCTGTCTTCCACCTCACTTATCCTGTCTTCTGCCTCAGTTATTCTACTGTTGATTCTCTCCAGAATGTTTTTGATCTCAGTTATTGCATTATTCATTATTGATTGACTCTTTTTTATTTCTTCTAGGTCCTTGTTAAACATTTCTTGCATCTTCTCAATCCTTGTCTCCAGACTATTTATCTGTAACTCCATTTCCCCCCCCAAGATTTTGCATCATTTTTACTATCATTATCCTGAATTCTTTTTCAGGTAAACTCCCTATCACCTCCTCTTTGTTTGGTTTGGAAGGCTTTTATCATGTTCCTTTACCTGCTGAATATTTCTCTGCCTTTTCATCTTGTTTAGTTTGCTGTGTTGGCGTGCCCTTTCTGTATGCTGGAAATTTGTAGTACTTCTTTATTGTGGAGGTTCCTCCCTGTGAGTGGGATGGGACGAGTGGCTTGTCAAGGTTTCCTGATTAGGGAAGCTCACGTCGGTGTTCTGGTGGGTGGAGCTGGATCTCTTCTCTCTAGAGTGCAATGAAGTGTCCAGTAGTGAGTTTGAGGTGTCTATGGGTTTGGTGTGACTTTTGGCTGCCTGTATTTATGCTTAGGGTTATGTTCCTGTGTTGTTGGAGAATTAGCTTGGTATGTCTTGCTCTGGAACTTGCTGGCTCTTGGGTGGAGCTTGGTTTCAGTGTAGATATGGAGGCTTTTGGGTGAGCTCTTGTTGATTAATGTTCCCTGGAGTTGAGAGTTTTCTGGTGTTCTCAAGTTTTGGATTTAAGCCTCTTGCCTCTGGTTTTCAGTCTTATTCTTATCGTAGCCTCAAGACTTCTTCATCCATACAGAATTGATGATAAAACACCTAGGTTAATGATGAAAAGATTCTCCACAGTGAGTGACACCCAGAGAGGTTCTCAGAGTTACATGGAGAAGAGAAGAGGGAGGAGGGAGATAGAAATGACCAGGAGGAGAAGAGGGGGAATCAAAAGGGGCGAGAGCAATCTAGCAATCAATTCCCTATTTGCTCTCCACAGTCTGGAACACTCAGAGAGCTTCAGGGAGCTACACAGAGAAGAGAAGAGGGAGGAAGGAGACAGAGGTGGCCAGGGGGCGAGGAAGGGGAGTCAAAAGGAGAGAGACCAATTTAGTCAGTAATCAGTTTCCTAAATGTTCTCCACAGCCTGGAACACCCAAAGAGATTCATAGAGTTAACTAGTGAAGAGAAGAGGGAGGGAGGAGATAGAGGTGACCTGGGGGAGAAAAAGGAGAGTCAAAAGGGGAGAGAGCAATCAAGCCAGTAATCACAATCCTAAGTAAAAATGGGTACTCAAGATTGGATTCTTAAAGGTACAAAATTGATAACAAATACCAAAAAGCAAAGATTAAAAATCTAGAGTGGAGGTTAGACTCTCAAAAATACAATATTAAAAAAATAAAACAAAATTGCAAAAATTGTAAAATATATATATGTAATTTGCTTTAAAAATAGGGTATTTTTCTTGCAAGGTAATAGTAGGTTTTAAAAATGAAAATTAAAGGTATAATGAACTTAAAAAAATTAAAAAAATAATAGTAAAATATATCTAGGAAATTCTCTGGAGCTGTTGAGGGCAGTGTGGGTTCAGTTCAGTTTCAGATAGTTCCCTGTTCCAGCTTATACTTCTCAATGTCTGTAGGCCCCTTCCAATGTAGTCGATGCTAACTACAGGGTTTTAATCTGTTGCACCTGTCACTTCCAAAGAGGCTCCCTCTTCATTGTTTATTTTTGGTTTCCTTCATTTGCAAGTCTCTTCAGTGTCTATTTTCCACCCTGACACAAGTGGGTGAAGGTGGTCATTTATTTAAGCTCACTTGTTCAATTGTTCTGTGGGGAGGGAGGAACACTGCAAGCAAATATCACTGGCATGTGTAGGAAGTGCTCGCAGTGTCTGGGCCACACTGGGTTTGCCCCCACTCACAACGTGTGTGCTTTCCCGGTCTACACTGCTCAGGCTCCAGGTTGCTCTGCAGGGGAACTGTCTGAAGTGGGCCCTGAGTTGTGTGTACTTCCCAGGTCTAAGCCACTCAGGTTTAGGTTCTTGGGTATTCCACAAAGGCACAGACTCGGTTGGGACTGCGTTTTATGCCCTTCCCAGGTCCGAGCAGCTCAGGTGACCAGGTGCTTGGTGAGCACACTCTCCCCAGGTGGGGCAGTGCATCTTATCACCTCCCCGGTCCCAGTGCTGGGTTTCCTGGGTGTGCAGTGGGAGCGCCATCTCAGGTGTGCTGTGTGTCCTCTGGGGAGCTGATCTTTGGCGTGACTCTCCTGGCAGATGTCAACCATCTAGGATCCCAGGAAGACTTGGTTAGCAACTGGGAGCCTGCTTGCAGCTTGGTAGAGGATGCCATCTCTGGGGCTGAGTTTGCCCCTCGCCTTCTGGCTCTGCCTCTCTGCCTCCAGCGGGGGGAGGGGCCAGTCCGCAGCAGGCTAGCTTTCCTCTGGTATTCGCTCGGTCCTTTGTTCTTTAGGGTAGAGCTTTTTGCTGGTAAGTTCTCTCTCTCTCTCTCTTCTTTTTTAATTCCCTCTCTGGCTATCCCACAGTTTGGGCTGCTATCTCAGGTTAGCTCCCTCAGATTGTCCTCAGGGCATTCAGGCCAGGTCCTTACCCTAAGCAATACAGCCCGCCCCTCCCTGTTCAGCCCCTGCTTGCTGGTGGCAGATGCCAGCGACTGGGTTACTTCTCCGCTGGGAGTTGCAGTTAGGTGTATAATCTGTGGGTTTTATTTATTTATTTTTCCTCCTGGTTATGTTGCCCTCTGAGATTCCAAAACTCCCCACAGATCCGCTGGCGAGAGGGTTTCCTGGTATTTGGAAACTTATTCTCTTTTGCGACTCCCTCCGTGGGATGGGTCTCCATCCCTAACTCTTTTGTCTCTCTTTTTATCTTTTATATTTTGTCCTACCTCCTTTTGAAGGCAATGGGCTGCCTTTCTGGGTGCCTGGTGTCCTCTGCCAACGTCCGGAAGTTGTTTTGTGGTATTTGCCCAGTGTTCAAATGATCTTTCAATGAATTTGTGGTGGAGAAAGTGGTCTCCCTGTCCTATTCCTCTACCATCCTTGGACCACCCCCATGTTTAATATTTTTTTAACTTTTTATTTTATATTGGAGTATAACTGATTGGCAATGTTGTGATAATTTCAGGTGAATAGCAAAGGTGTTATTTTTTTTCTTTGTAAATGTGCTCATTTTTAATATTAATAGAAACATATTTGGTTTATACTTAGTTCCTTAAAATATGTCTGAACATATAAGGCTTTCTCCAGTTTACAGCATAATTAATGAGTCCTGAAAACAGAAAGTTAGGGACCACAATTATAAGCCTAATAAACGATTTCTTCTCAGATGCTGAAGAGTCTCCTACCTTACAAATTTGAGCCTCTGTCCTTCCCTTTAAAATGGACGGACTTGTAGGCCTGCAAGGTCGGTAAGTTTTTCCTATTCTCTATCTTTGGAAATAATTTAAAATGTACATCGTCTCTTAAGGTCTTAGTATAACTTTTTCCAAAAAGCACCCTAAAGCTGCTAAAGAGGCAACCTGTTTAAGCAGCTCCTGAAAGGAAAGGGAAGAAACAAAAAAACAGATGATTGGTTTAAAATGATCAGTCTTTTGATAAGATGAGAGGTTGTCCTGGTCATGGGAGTATGATTCAAGAGAGAGTTTAGCGTTGTTGAAGGAGCAGGTCTATTCAGCCATACATATGCATGTATCCATTCTCCCCCAAACAACCCTCCCATCCAGGCTCCCAAATAACATTGAGCAAAGTTTCCTGTGCTGTATGGTAGGTCCTTGTTGATTATTCATTTTAAATATAACAGTGTGTACTTATCCATCCCAAATTCCCTAACTATCCCTTCCCTCATTCTTCTTCCCTGCTTTGTTTCATGCATTTGAGGTAAGAAGGTAGTAGTACTGGTGGCATTTGAAAATATTACCACATGGAATTTGTAGTCTTGTGAAATGTGTGTTCTAATTTATGTTGAATAAAGGTAGCTTTGGCCCAAATGCCAGCTTTTAGGATTCAGTTTTCTTCCCTGAGCTGCACACATCCCATGAGTTCTGATGGCAAGGAGACATCTGGCATTTTGAAATTTTCCTTGAATCACCCACATGAAGTCACTGAGCTCTATGAACTCAAGGGCTTCTTTCAGCTATTTTTCTAACTGGGTAATGTCTTCATTAACCAGAGCAGTTCAGACTGTGTATGGTGGAAGGTCAAAACCAAACAGATTTCATTTTTCTTCCTCCCACATTGCTTTTCAAACAAAGTTGTATAATTTTTTTTTTTCTCTGTTTTCTAAAAGTGATCTCACTAATAGGAGTGGCAAATAGTATATGCTTCATAATAGTTCCTCTGCTCCAGACAGACTTACTCATGTTGATGATGGGAGTGTAGTCTTATTCATTGATTATTAGTATGTACATTATTTAAAAATTTAAATATTTATAAATATTTGTTGAATGAGTTATGAAAAAATGGTCCTGTCCAGCTCTGAATTTTTGCAAAATGTTATGCAAGTCATTGCAGTGAATCAAACTATCATGTGTCCAGTTGTACCCAAACCATCCTCTTAAGCCAGGCAATAGTACACCTTTTGAACTGGTGGAGAGTGAACCATTTTGGACCTTAGTGAACTCAGTCTCTCATAAAAAAACAGAGAAAATATGGCAAAACAACAAAAACAACCATTTCAGAACTATGGAAATTAACCAAAGACAAAGAAAAAACTATACAGCATTTGTGCAAGAGAAAGATGAAAGGATTTTTAATCTTTTAACTGGGGGCTAGTCTCATCCTCTTTGTTTTCCCAGCTCAGTGTCATGGTTCCTGCTGGCAGCCTTGTGAACAATGAGGACTGACATCTTCTGGAGCTCCATTAAATGTTCTATCCCCAGACAGTACATTTCCCACCCTACACCTCCCCACCCCCTAAATTTGCAGCTTTCTGGAAAATCTGTATTTACAGGGTGATATGGCTATCTGATTACACTTAGAACGGAGTTCAGTGGAAATGCCCTGCCCCTCCCCCCCTTCGCAGGATGTTATTGAAAATAGTAGTACTATCACAGTTGCCTAAAGCTTTGATTTCAGTTTGGGTGAACAAATCCTGAGTGGAAACTTAAAAGGATTACACTCCATGGCTAAGTGGTATTTATCCTATCAATGCAAGGTTGGTTTAAGAAAACCAAATAGGAAAAAAGGATATAAAGTACATAAATGTCATTTCAATAGACAGAGAAAAAGCATTTGCTAAAAAATTTTCTTTCAGGATTTAAAAAACCTCAAACTAGATATACAAGGGAATTTATTTCAACTGATAAAGGATATATGCAATAAACCCACAGTTAACACCATGCTTCATGTTGAAAGTCTGAATGCTTTCCCTGCGAAGATCAGGAATAAGACAAAGATGTTCACTCCCATCACTTCTGTTCAATATTGTATCATGGATCTTGGCCACGGAAATTTGCAACAAAAGAAATAAAAGATATCCAAATTGGGAAACAGAAAGAATTGAAACTAGGAGATCAAACCAGTCAGTCCTAAAGAAAATTAACCCTGAATATTCACTGGAAGGACTGAGCTGAAGCCGAAGCTCCAGTACTTTGGCCACCTGATGCGAGGAGCCGACTCATTGGAAAAGGCCCTGATGCTGAGAAAGATTGAGGGGAAAAGGAGAAAGGAGTGACAGAGGATGAGATAGTTGGAGGGTATCATCAACTCAATGGACATGAATTTGAGCAAACTTGGGGAGATGGTGAAGGACAGGGAAGCCTGGTATGATGCAGTCCATGAGATGAGAAGAGTCAGACATGACTGAGCAATTGAAAAACAACTTTTAAAGATTCTTTTTCCATATAAATCATTAGGTTATTGAGTAGAGTTCCTGTGCTACACAGTAGGTTCTTTCTTATATCTATTACATATATAGTAGTATGTATATGTCAATCCCAGTCTCCCAGCTTATCCCCCCTTTATCTCCTTGGTAACCATACATTTGTTTTCTGCATCTGTGACTCCATTTCTATTTTGTAAATAAGTTCATTTGTACCACATTTTTTTAGATTCCAGATATAGGTGATATCATATGATATTTGTTTTCATCTGACTTACTTCACTCAGTATGACACTCTGTAGGTCCATGTATGTTGCTGTAAATGGCATTATTTCATTCTTTTTATGTCTGAGTAATATTCCTTTGTATATATGTGCCATATCTTCTTTATCCATTCATCTATCAATGGTCATTTACATTGCTTCCATTTCCTGCCAATTGTCAACAGTGCTGCAATGAACATTGGGATGCATATATCTTTTCAAATTATTATTTTCTTTAGATATATGCCTAGGAATATGATTGCCTGATCATATGTAGTTCTTTTTTTTTTTTTTAAAGAAACCCACATACTCTTCTTCATAATGTTTGTATCAATTTACATTCTGACCAACAGTGTAGAAAGGTTCCCTTTTTCTTCCACCACCTCTCCAGCATTTATTGTTTGTAGATTTTTTGATAATGGCCATTCTGACCAGTGTGAATGATACCTCATTGTAATTTTGATTTGTAGTTCTCTAATAATTAGTGATGTTGAGCATTTTTTCATGTGTTTTTTGGCCATTCATATGTCTTCTTTGGAAAAATGTCTATTTAGATTTTATACCCATTTTTTGACTGGGTTGTTTGTTTTTTTAATATTAAGCTCATGAGCTGTTTGTATGTTTTGGAGGTTAATCCCTTGTCAGTCACTTTGTTTGCCCCTGTTAACCTTAAAATCTTATTTTGCAGAAAGGCAATTTTAAGCTCCATATATTGTTTGTAAGCCTCAAAACACCAAAATAGACCTACCATTCAGTTATGCAAAATTTTGAGCTATTGTAATCCAAATTGATTTTTAAGAGAATTAAGTTTGGGGATTCAAAAATTGCCTGTAATGGCCATTAATATTCTAAATTACCTTTGGTCAGGTAGGCTTATTTAGTTAGAAATGCAGATGAGAAAGGACCATGGTTTTTAAACACAAAATCAGCCAGTCTCTATAGGTAGGCTCTCTGAAAATATTCAGATAGCTGGGATCCCAGTTCTCAGAGGTTTTCCCCTAGAGTAAAAGAACAATTTTCAATCAGCTTGTACAGCTTCCAATTCAAATAGCTTGCAACTCAGCTTACAAGGTAATACCAGCCAGTTTCAAGGAAATAGGTAAATCAACTATTCTAGGGTTGAATTTTCATTTACATCATGGTTATAATATGGGAGTAATAAGCGATCTCACAATGTTGTAGTGAGAATTATGTAACATGCCTGATAGAGTACTTTACACATCCCCAGTAATTGTAGCTATTAAATCAGCATGATTTTTTTTTTTTTTTTTTAACAAGAGATGGCTTGGGGACTCAATATTCACCATTATACTTTCAAACCTTACAGGTAACACAAGGTGAAAGACTCAGGAATTTGAATGACATAATTTAGAAAGAAGGTGTAACTGTTTAACATGAGGCTTATCATCAATACCGTTAGTTATAGGGGCCTCCATGGTAGCTCAGCAGTAAAGAATCTGCCTGTCAATGCAGGAGACGTGGGTTTGATCCTGGGTCAGAAAGATCCCCTGGAGAAGGAAATAGCAACCCAGTCTAATATTCTTGCCTGGGAAATCCCACAGATAGAGGAGCCTGGCGGACTATGGTTTGGGAATTGCAAAAGAGTCAGACACAATTTAGTGACTAAACAACAACAGAAGTAATTATAAAACTTCTTGATTCCTGTAATAAAATTGCCCATTATAAGAAGTCATTCATTTCTGTTGATCACTGCTTTATAAGGTACTGCCAGCTCCTAGAGGAATATTAGTATTGGGGCAGCAGAAATGTGCGCTTTAAAAAATGATGCCCTCATCAAGCTGTTAATCTAATTCATAAAATTTACATATGTTCCTTGAATCCTGAATATTCACTACTTTCCCCAGACTTTAGACGAAGCAAGTGCTTTGAGAAACTTATTGTAGCACATATTCAGGCCTCTTAGATTTTCAAGGATTCTTTATGAATTTGCTTCAGGATAGAATAAAAGCATATGTAATTCAGGAAGGGGCTAACATTAAGCCTTTGAATATGTTTCAAAGCAGCAATTTGATACATTAAGTCAGAATCTGCAATAAATTGTTTAAGTATTTAAGAAGGTTTATACTGCTGGCAGGCTACAGTCCAAAGGGTCAAAGAGAGTCGGACTTGACCGGGCCACTCACACATATACTGCTGTTATTGTCCTGCTACTTAAAAATTTTTTGAAGAAAATATGTATTGCACTAACACTATCAAAAACATAGTAATAAATTTAAAATGATTTATTTACCAGCAGATCAACATTTATATTTTTAATATTTGCAGCTTTTGCACACTACCCTATGTAATATTTAGATAATTAATTATAGGGTAGACACTGTTTTGTATTTTCTTGTGATAAGAAGCCTTATCAAAAAAAGGTATCTCATCCTCACCACCAGAAAATGTTATGTGTCATTTCAATGACCAACTAGATTTTCAACACAGTGGTACAGAATTTGCCTGCCAATGCAGGAGATGCAAGAGATGTGGGTTCAATCCCTGGGTTAGGAAGATCCCTTTGAGTAGGAAATAGCAACCCACTCCAGTATTCTTCCCTGGAAAATCCCATGGACATAGAAACCTGGAAGGCTACAGTCCATGGGGTCAGAAAGAGTTGGACATAACTGGGTGACTAAGCACAGATTTTCAACAACTGTCCTGCATTGAAACAAATGACTGGATCCCATAAATCTCTGTAAATAAAACTTGGTCTCTTTTACTCACACAAATGACAAAACAAAGCAATGCTAAATGTCTCTCACAAGGAACACAGCTATCAATTTTATAGCACAGTGTATTTTGCATGCAAGTATGCTTCCAGGCATTGCTGTTGAGGAAATCACAAAAAAGTGCCTTTTTTTTTTTTCTTTTTTAAACAGTCAACTGTTTCATTGAATCTTGATTGAGTATTGTAAGATTTAAAGTGCAACAGGGGAGAAGAAATGGTTTCCTTTTCCCGTCTATTTTCCTGTCCCAACTGGTGGTGCTAATGCTAGGTACATCTAGGAAAGGCTTAAAACCACGTCAGAACAACCAGTTGTCCAGTCTTACACAACAGTAATGGCTGGGGTAGTAATAATAAAGATAAAAGAACAAGCTAGTAATCTCTGTGTGAACCCTGAGGCTGAGCCACAGTGCTCTTCCAGTAATGGCCCCTTGAGTCATAACAGCTGAGGGCAAACTCCGTGCATGCTGTTGGCATATCTCTTCTCCATCACTTCCTGTTTCCATATCTAAGGACTTATGATTTTAGCTTCTTTTGATCTCAAATACATTGTTCAAAGTTGTACTGAAAGTCTGTTTTGTATTTCTGGGGTCCTTGTAAAATGTTTGACTCAGTAATTCCCACTGAGTAGAGCAAAGCCCTCTTAATTATTATGCCTTGGATATAGAGAAAGGTTCCCTTTTATTTGCTTCAAATTTAATATTATTTCTTAATTTTCTTATATAAACAGCTAGGAAAGATCTTAATAAATTTCTTGTCCATCATTTTAAGATGAATATTTTCATGTTACCAATTCTTTAACTTTTGTGATTAAACAATCATTAATTGTTTTTAGTAAATCATTCATTACTATAGTTTCTTGAAAACAATATATTTCTCTATCTATTGCTACAAAGCAAGCTACCCCAAAACTTTGTAACTTAACACAATGATGTTACCGTAGGTTGGCAGTGCAGGCTGGACTCAGCTGGTGGTTCTTATCTGGGCTTTGTTTGGCTATGCTCAGCTGGTCTGGCTAGTGAGTATGAGTTCAACTGCTGGGGAGGTGGGGCTAGCTGGTTTAGGAACCTCAGCTAGGATGGCAGGGCCTCTGTATGTACTGTCGTTCTCTACTAGGCTTATTTCATGGGGAACATTATAAGCATGAGAGAACAGAAATGGGAGAGCAGCAGCTGCACATTGTCTTGAGGTTCAGGGGGCTCATCCCACCAAAATGGTATAAAGGTGACTCTAAAATGAAGATGTTGTAGATAAAGGAAGAAACCTTTGCTGAATCTCTCTTATTTGATTAAAGCCAGAGTTTTCTGAGAATGAATTTGCTATAAATCCCCTTTCTGCGGGAGCTTCCAGTGGGAAAAGAGACTGCCCATTAGCACTGGGATGAGAAATTTCTAAATATACTTTATCAGAAACTTCCATATCTTCCAGCTTTTCCTCCTGGAAGCCTATATGTTTTCCAAAGAAGCTCTCTCTCCCTCTTTCCCCTATTAAACTGGTATACAAAGCCTTTATTCCTAGCTGTTTGGTGATCTTTTCCTTATGGGATGATCCCACATGCCTGTGAATTAAATTATTTTCTTGTTAACCTGTCTGTTGTCAATTAATTTGCAGGTCCCTAAGTGCTTGAGTTGGTAAAGGAAACATTTTCTTCCTAGTAAAGCCTAGATTCAGCAGTGATGCAATGTATCTTTGCCACCTTCTGTTGGTGAAAGCAGGTCACAAGGCCAGCTAGAGTCAAGGGATGAGAAAATAGACAAGCTTTTGATAAGAGGAGCTGTAAAATGTTGTTACCATTTTCCCAAACCACCATCATGTTTTTAGTGTAGGTGAAAAAGAAAGAAAGTTGCTTGAAAAAAGATTTCTGTACTCCTTTCACCCAGAATTCATGATGATTACTGTCATTTTTCATTCCTTAAGTTTCTATCAGACATTTTATGTCATTTTCTTATTTATAAAAGATAGGCTCATGTGATTACCATTTTAATAATATATTGNTAATAAGCGATCTCACAATGTTGTAGTGAGAATTATGTAACATGCCTGATAGAGTACTTTACACATCCCCAGTAATTGTAGCTATTAAATCAGCATGATTTTTTTTTTTTTTTTTTAACAAGAGATGGCTTGGGGACTCAATATTCACCATTATACTTTCAAACCTTACAGGTAACACAAGGTGAAAGACTCAAGAATTTGAATGACATAATTTAGAAAGAAGGTGTAACTGTTTAACATGAGGCTTATCATCAATACCGTTAGTTATAGGGGCCTCCATGGTAGCTCAGCAGTAAAGAATCTGCCTGTCAATGCAGGAGACGTGGGTTTGATCCTGGGTCAGAAAGATCCCCTGGAGAAGGAAATAGCAACCCAGTCTAATATTCTTGCCTGGGAAATCCCACAGATAGAGGAGCCTGGCGGACTATGGTTTGGGAATTGCAAAAGAGTCAGACACAATTTAGTGACTAAACAACAACAGAAGTAATTATAAAACTTCTTGATTCCTGTAATAAAATTGCCCATTATAAGAAGTCATTCATTTCTGTTGATCACTGCTTTATAAGGTACTGCCAGCTCCTAGAGGAATATTAGTATTGGGGCAGCAGAAATGTGCGCTTTAAAAAATGATGCCCTCATCAAGCTGTTAATCTAATTCATAAAATTTACATATGTTCCTTGAATCCTGAATATTCACTACTTTCCCCAGACTTTAGACGAAGCAAGTGCTTTGAGAAACTTATTGTAGCACATATTCAGGCCTCTTAGATTTTCAAGGATTCTTTATGAATTTGCTTCAGGATAGAATAAAAGCATATGTAATTCAGGAAGGGGCTAACATTAAGCCTTTGAATATGTTTCAAAGCAGCAATTTGATACATTAAGTCAGAATCTGCAATAAATTGTTTAAGTATTTAAGAAGGTTTATACTGCTGGCAGGCTACAGTCCAAAGGGTCAAAGAGAGTCGGACTTGACCGGGCCACTCACACATATACTGCTGTTATTGTCCTGCTACTTAAAAATTTTTTGAAGAAAATATGTATTGCACTAACACTATCAAAAACATAGTAATAAATTTAAAATGATTTATTTACCAGCAGATCAACATTTATATTTTTAATATTTGCAGCTTTTGCACACTACCCTATGTAATATTTAGATAATTAATTATAGGGTAGACACTGTTTTGTATTTTCTTGTGATAAGAAGCCTTATCAAAAAAAGGTATCTCATCCTCACCACCAGAAAATGTTATGTGTCATTTCAATGACCAACTAGATTTTCAACACAGTGGTACAGAATCTGCCTGCCAATGCAGGAGATGCAAGAGATGTGGGTTCAATCCCTGGGTTAGGAAGATCCCTTTGAGTAGGAAATAGCAACCCACTCCAGTATTCTTCCCTGGAAAATCCCATGGACATAGAAACCTGGAAGGCTACAGTCCATGGGGTCAGAAAGAGTTGGACATAACTGGGTGACTAAGCACAGATTTTCAACAACTGTCCTGCATTGAAACAAATGACTGGATCCCATAAATCTCTGTAAATAAAACTTGGTCTCTTTTACTCACACAAATGACAAAACAAAGCAATGCTAAATGGCTCTCACAAGGAACACAGCTATCAATTTTATAGCACAGTGTATTTTGCATGCAAGTATGCTTCCAGGCATTGCTGTTGAGGAAATCAGAAAAAAGTGCCTTTTTTTTTTTCTTTTTTAAACAGTCAACTGTTTCATTGAATCTTGATTGAGTATTGTAAGATTTAAAGTGCAACAGGGGAGAAGAAATGGTTTCCTTTTCCCGTCTATTTTCCTGTCCCAACTGGTGGTGCTAATGCTAGGTACATCTAGGAAAGGCTTAAAACCACGTCAGAACAACCAGTTGTCCAGTCTTACACAACAGTAATGGCTGGGGTAGTAATAATAAAGATAAAAGAACAAGCTAGTAATCTCTGTGTGAACCCTGAGGCTGAGCCACAGTGCTCTTCCAGTAATGGCCCCTTGAGTCATAACAGCTGAGGGCAAACTCCGTGCATGCTGTTGGCATATCTCTTCTCCATCACTTCCTGTTTCCATATCTAAGGACTTATGATTTTAGCTTCTTTTGATCTCAAATACATTGTTCAAAGTTGTACTGAAAGTCTGTTTTGTATTTCTGGGGTCCTTGTAAAATGTTTGACTCAGTAATTCCCACTGAGTAGAGCAAAGCCCTCTTAATTATTATGCCTTGGATATAGAGAAAGGTTCCCTTTTATTTGCTTCAAATTTAATATTATTTCTTAATTTTCTTATATAAACAGCTAGGAAAGATCTTAATAAATTTCTTGTCCATCATTTTAAGATGAATATTTTCATGTTACCAATTCTTTAACTTTTGTGATTAAACAATCATTAATTGTTTTTAGTAAATCATTCATTACTATAGTTTCTTGAAAACAATATATTTCTCTATCTATTGCTACAAAGCAAGCTACCCCAAAACTTTGTAACTTAACACAATGATGTTACCGTAGGTTGGCAGTGCAGGCTGGACTCAGCTGGTGGTTCTTATCTGGGCTTTGTTTGGCTATGCTCAGCTGGTCTGGCTAGTGAGTATGAGTTCAACTGCTGGGGAGGTGGGGCTAGCTGGTTTAGGAACCTCAGCTAGGATGGCAGGGCCTCTGTATGTACTGTCGTTCTCTACTAGGCTTATTTCATGGGGAACATTATAAGCATGAGAGAACAGAAATGGGAGAGCAGCAGCTGCACATTGTCTTGAGGTTCAGGGGGCTCATCCCACCAAAATGGTATAAAGGTGACTCTAAAATGAAGATGTTGTAGATAAAGGAAGAAACCTTTGCTGAATCTCTCTTATTTGATTAAAGCCAGAGTTTTCTGAGAATGAATTTGCTATAAATCCCCTTTCTGCGGGAGCTTCCAGTGGGAAAAGAGACTGCCCATTAGCACTGGGATGAGAAATTTCTAAATATACTTTATCAGAAACTTCCATATCTTCCAGCTTTTCCTCCTGGAAGCCTATATGTTTTCCAAAGAAGCTCTCTCTCCCTCTTTCCCCTATTAAACTGGTATACAAAGCCTTTATTCCTAGCTGTTTGGTGATCTTTTCCTTATGGGATGATCCCACATGCCTGTGAATTAAATTATTTTCTTGTTAACCTGTCTGTTGTCAATTAATTTGCAGGTCCCTAAGTGCTTGAGTTGGTAAAGGAAACATTTTCTTCCTAGTAAAGCCTAGATTCAGCACTGATGCAATGTATCTTTGCCACCTTCTGTTGGTGAAAGCAGGTCACAAGGCCAGCTAGAGTCAAGGGATGAGAAAATAGACAAGCTTTTGATAAGAGGAGCTGTAAAATGTTGTTACCATTTTCCCAAACCACCATCATGTTTTTAGTGTAGGTGAAAAAGAAAGAAAGTTGCTTGAAAAAAGATTTCTGTACTCCTTTCACCCAGAATTCATGATGATTACTGTCATTTTTCATTCCTTAAGTTTCTATCAGACATTTTATGTCATTTTCTTATTTATAAAAGATAGGCTCATGTGATTACCATTTTAATAATATATTGAAAATGTTCAACATCAAAATTTACCTGCAACTTCATGGTTAGTATTGGTATTCACTAATGTATGTCAGGACATACATTGAACTAATCTATTTCTGAGCATTTTGATTACTTTCTGTTTCCTATTATAATAAGCAATGTAATAATGAACATAGCTGCAGGTATACTCTTGTGTTTGCCTTTGATTTATTTTTCCCTGAGATAATTTTCAGGAAGTGGACATGAACCTTAAAGATCCTGTATGTTAATACAGACCTTTTAAAAAATTTCTAAATTTATAGTTTGCAGCTCAAATAAGTATAGAATTCTACTTCTCTCAAGGCTCATTCCACACAATTAATTACTTATATAATTTCAGGTGTTTCATCTTTATGGCTTTCCTGATTATGCCTATGTTAATATGTTTCTATTTCTTGAGTTTTTAATTGTTCAATTTCTATGAGGATGTCAATATTTTCAACATAAATTCCTAGAAGGAACTCTAAAACATTTTTATTATGGTCAGAAACATCAGAAAATCTGTTATAGCTTTTTCTTGTACACATTCTTCCTGGAGATTTCTCTAGGCTTTGTATATATCATTACTATTTGTCATCCTAGGAATCCTCTTTGCTTTGAGCTTGAATCCCTGTTTCCTAGACCCTATGTTTTTATCTTTATTGACTTGGTAAATTTTTTGAGTGAAAAGTATTTTTCAGTGGTTTCCCAAGAAATAACTCAGAGAAGACAAAGTTTTGAAAATCTTTCATAATTGAAAATGTCTTATATTCTATCACATTTGATAGCTGGCTTGGTTTGGTATGAAAATGTGTTGGAAATACTCTTTTCTTCATAAATTTGAAGTTGTTTTTCCAGTGTCTACTAACTTCCAATGTTCTTGCTAAAATTTCTTTTGCCCTTTTAATTCCTAATGCTTTGTATGTCCTCTTTAACTTCTTCCTAGAAGTTTTTAAGCTTCCCAGGTGGCATTAGTGGTAAAGAACCCATCTGACAATGAAGAAGACTTAAGAGATGCAAGTTTGATCCCTGGGTGGAGAAAATCCTGGGTGAGGGAAATGGCAACCCCCTAGAAGCCCACAGACAGAGGAGCTTGGTGGGCTGCAGTCCATGGGGTCCCACAGAGTTGGACAAGACTGAAGGAAATTAGCACCAGAAGCTTTTAGAATATTCTCTTTCTTCTTGGTGTCTTGATATTTTGTGATTACATGCCTTGATAGAGCTCTTTTGAATTTAAATTTTGGATCTCTCTGTGGGTTCTTTCAGTTTATAAATTAATGATTTTGTTACCTGGGAAACACTGGTAAATTCTTCCCCTAATTTTATTCTGTTCTCTCTGTTGTTCAAAGGCAGACTACCTTGCAAAATCCTTTTATATTCACATCTTTTCACCATTATATCCAATACACTGTCTTTATATTCTTCTTTATTGAAAATTTTTCTGTTATATTTAAATCTTTATTAATGTTGTCTTATAATAGTCTGCCATCATATTTTTAAACTTATCAAGTTTGTGTGTTTGTGTGTGTGTGGGTGTGTATCTTTGAGTCTCCTCTCCTCCCTATCTCACTCAGTCTTTGTCTCATTTAGTAACATTTTTATCTCTTCCTGGCTATAAGAATGATTTTGTCTATAGGAATGGTTTTGTCTTTCGGGTCACTTCTTCCTTCATTGCCTCTATGTTATATGCATTCGTTTGTTTTAGTTGCTGCCTTCTGTGAGAGGTGTGCTTCAAGGGTGTGGCAACTCTTGCCTCCATCTGTATTCAGCATGGAAAGCTCACTGGGCAGGGCTGTGTCTCTCATAGACTGAGTCAGATGGTGCAAGGTAATCAGCCTATTTTGTTAGGGGCTCTCCAAATTTTAATTTCAGTATCTTTTCTTGTAGGTTAGTCATTTTCCGAAAGAAGAACCTCCAGTCTCCTCTCTGGGATAATATAAACTTTGCAAACAAATTCCTAGGGTTCAAAAGGATCAGGGAACTGGAGGGTTCATTTTTATGAATGCAGACTCTGGATTGTTACCTTCTTTTCAGTAAGGAGCCTCATTCCTAAGCCCAGCTGTACTCTTTGTCCCCCAGTTCAGAAAAACTGAGGTTAAATCCCTCCAGAACAGTTCACATTTTTGTTATGTAAACTAGAGATACCCTTTTGGTTTGAGGGTTCATAGAGCTATTGCATACATAAATGTTTTTATGCAAAATATTGAGGTCAGCCATGTAAAGAAGTATTTTTGGAGGATGTGCTAAGTTGCTTCAGTCGTGTCCAACTCTGTGTGACCCTATGGACTGTAGCCTGCCAGGTTCATCTGTCCATGGAGTTCTCCAGGCAGAAATACTGGAGTGGGTATCCTTTCCCATCTCCAGGAATCTTCCTGACCCAGGGATCGAACTTGTGTCTTCTGTGTTTCCTTCATTGCAGGCAGATAGTTTACCGCTGAGCAACCGGGGAAGCCCATTTTTAAGGGATACATTCCCCATTACAGAGTCCAATTTTATAGTGTTGATGCTTAAAGATAATGACAGATTTTCTAAATTTAGATCATTCAGGTTCTATCACCTTTGAATCTGGGCAGTATAGAAATGTAATATTACATAAGAATTGTTGTATTTAATGTAATGATTCATTAACATGTAAAGTAGAAATCAAAATGCATGGGAAATTTCCAGTTCAGTTTCCTTCCTTTTGTTCTATTTAAAACAAGAACAATTATTCTCTTAGCATATTTATAACTGTCATGCTGTTATCAGATTGTCAGTTGGTGGAGCTCATTATAGGCATGAGTCCTAGTTTGAACATATGAATGAGAGACTTATTTTGAAACTATATAGTGCATATGAGTTTGAACTAAAATGGGTAATCTGACTGGAACACTCGGGAGTTGCATGCTTTGATCTCCGTTGCCTCTACCATGGCCACAGACTCATCCATTGTCTAAGCAGGTAGCAGTGGTCTGAGTCAAGTTGAGGAAGAAGTTGCTGCTACTTTTTGTTTTGTTCCCTTTCATTTGTGAGCAGAGTTAGGAAGAAAATACGTGGAAAGTTCATTATTTATTTCAGATTATTTAACCTAAGTTTGTTAGGATCTAATATGTTTTGATCAAAATGAACAATAATTTGGAGCTAATCCAAATTTAGATCTGTGGCTTATTATTTATTTTTGAAATGAGAAAATGAGAGTGGAGTCTCAGGTTTGTGAGAAGCTTGCTTTACTGAAAGTCTGCTCTGTACTATTCTGGAGAGCATAGTCAAGTTGATAACAGATAAGTAATAAGGTTGAATAATGCTTTTAATAATAAGATGGACAGAATAACATTTTCAGAGTAATCAGATCTGGAAATAAAATATTTTTTTTCTGGATTAGCTCTGCCCAGCTTGAGAATCTGGGCTATTTGTAGTCAGGATAAAACCTTTTGGTTGGGATATTAGGAGAAATATTACAGGTGGCTTAGTGGTAAAGAACCCCTTGCTAAGGCAGGAGTCTCAGAAGACTCAGATTTGATCCCTGGGTTGAGATTTCCTGGAGCAGGAAGAGGCAACCAGCTCCAGTATTCTTGCCTGGAAATTTCCATGAGCAGAGGAACCTGGATTACAGTCCATGGGGTTGCAAAGAGTCAGACATGACTGAGTTACTGAGCACTCACTCATGCACTATTAAAAAAGTAACAGGGTAAGATTGTAATCTAAGCTATAGTTGAATAATATATGTAAATGTGATCAAGTATGTTAAACATTTAACCAGCAAAATTAACTCAGCATTGTTTGGTCGATCCTATATATGGTATGTTTGGCTTACACCACTATGCTGTTTTCCATGTTTCTGTGCCCTTATTTTCATTCAGCTGGAAACTCCATTTTAATCTTCAAGGACCAGTATAGTATAAAAAGGTAACAATCATTTACAAAAGATAAAGTTCACAATATACCTCTTTTTAAAAAGTGCTGGCTTTCTAAGAGAAGATGAAGTTCCCATCTAAGCAAGTTGTAGAGGAGCTTTGTTAGTGTTTTGTTGGCAGTGTTATTATGTTGACTTCGTGAAGAAAAGAAAGTATCTGTCAGCTGGGTTAAGGTTTGTATGGTAATCTTTGCAGTGGACTGCAAATGTCCATGTTTCTCTAATGTGACAATTTATGGCAATATGAGTGGTTGGGAACATTTGGTATGATCTGATTCAAGAATGGTCAAATCACATCTCATACACGTTCCTTGATTTGGATTCAATATCTAGGTTAGATTTAGGGACTTTGCTAAGTGTGACTTTACAAAGGCAGATATGGCTGTTGAATGATAAAACAAAGCAGTATTTTTAAGAGCTTGACAATATAAAGTGCTATTATTATCAGATAACTGTAATGGAATGTTCTTCAGTAGATGCAAGTAACCTCTTAGGCCTGCTATAATTATTTGATGAAACAATTTAGTTTTCCAATTTGATGTGGCCCCTCCCTGGTGGCTCAGACGGTAAAGCGTCTGCCCGCAATTCGGGAGACCCGGGTTCGATTCCTGGGTCGGGAAGGTCCCCTGGAGAAGGAAATGGCAATCCACTCCAGCACTCTTGCCTGGAAAATCCCATGGACGGAGGAGCCTGATAGGCTACACCCTATGGGGTCGCAAAGAGTCGGACACGACTGAGCGACTTCACTTCACTTCACTTCACTTGAGGTCACTAAATTTGGGTAAATCAAATATTCAGACCAAGTTAAACTTGTCAGAAAATTTAGACAATTTTCTCATTAAAATACTGATTTTTTTTTCTTTCAACTTCTCCTGCAATGTGAGTATGATGTGGATCATGCAGGAATTTTTATATAAGAAAGACCTGATTTGTTTGTTTTTTAATCTGAACTGTGAGATTGTTCACAATAAAAAAAAAAAGCAGGCAATCCTGTTGTTATTACAATAAAATCAACTCTTCTCTTAAGGTGGGTTTCCATAAATCTAGAAATTATACATACCATCATCAGATAATAGTTATATCGATTCACCTTGGAATATTGAATTAAAACTATTTATAATTTTAAAAAAGGTCTCAGCTACTTATATTTGTCATAATTCTTCTTACCTTTTTTCCTATATCATGAACTTGACAGATCAGGCATATGAAAGGACAGTCTTTAGCAGTTTTTAAAAATTGGAGGCAAATCAATATATCATACCTGACATTATCTCAGGTGGCGCTAGTGGTAAAGAACCTGCCTGCCAATACAGGAGACATAAGAGACGTGGGTTTGAACCCTGGATCAGAAAGATCCCTTGGAGGAGGAAATGGCAACCCACTCCAATATTCTACCTGGAGAACCCCATGAACAGAGAAGCCTGGTGGGCTACAGTCCACAAGGTTGCAAAGAGTCGGACACTACTGAGTGACTGATACTTGCCTGTCTGAGACATAGAGTACATGAACAAGATGTGGAAGAAAAGTCTGAGAAGAAATGAAGCTATTATGTTGGAGTTCCCACAGATTTTCAACTTTGAAAAATGCTCTGGAAGACTCTAGACCAGTCTTCCCCAAGAAACTCTCAAAAGAGCACCTAAGATTACTAAGGGAAGTGTTACATCTTTCATTATCAGAAAGTTGATGATTCAGCTTCCTCCAGGATCATACCAATTTAGTTTCAATCCAGAAATTAGAAAGTGACAAGCAAACTGATGACTACAGGAAAATCTTGCCTTAGCTACAATCTAGACATCACCCTCTAAACAACAGCAACAAAGAAATCAGCCTCTACTATTTTTATCAAGAAAACTCTCATACTCTCTCTTCCAAAGTATCCTAATTCCCAAAGCATTTCATAAAAGTTTATCTGATTCCATCACCTCCACTAGCTTTATTGATAGCAGTGCTTCCTAAGGCCCACTTGACTTCATGCTCTAAAATGTCTGGCTCTGGGTGAGTGATCAAACCATCATGGTTATCTGGGTCATCAAGATATTTTTTGTACAATTCTTCTGTGTTCCTTCCATCTCTTCATGATCTCTTCTGCTTCCAATAGATCTTTACCATTTCTGTCCTTTATTGTGCCCATCTTTGGATGAAATGTTCCTTTGATATTTCCAATTTCATTGAAGAGATCTCTAGTCTTTCCCCTTCTGTTATTTACCTCTATTTCTTTGCATTTTTCACTGAAGAAGGCCTTCTTGTCTCTCCTTGCTATTCTTTGGAACTCTGAATTTAGTTAGATGTACTTTTCCCATTCTCCCTTGATTTTCACTTTTCTTCTTTCCTTCAGTTCAGTTCAGTTCAATCGCTCAGTCGTGTCCGACTCTTTGCGACCCCATGAATCGCAGCACGCCAGGCCTCCCTGTCCGTCACCATCTCCCGGAGTTCACTCAGACTCACGTCCATCGAGTCCGTGATGCCATCCAGCCATCTCATCCTCGGTCGTCCCCTTCTCCTCCCGCCCCCAATCCCTCCCAGCATCAGAGTCTTTTCCAATGAGTCAACTCTTCGCATGAGGTGGCCAAAGTACTGGAGTTTCAGCTTTAGCATCATTCCTTCCAAAGAAATCCCAGGGTTGATCTCCTTCAGAATGGACTGGTTGGATCTCCTTGCGGTCCAAGGGACTCTCAAGAGTCTTCTCCAACACCACAGTTCAAAAGCATCGATTCTTCGGCGCTCAGCTTTCTTCACAGTCCAACTTTCACATCCATACATGACCACAGGAAAAACCATAGCCTTGACTAGGCGGACCTTAGTCGGCAAAGTAATGTCTCTGCTTTTGAATATACTATCCAGGTTGGTCATAACTTTTCTTCCAAGGAGTAAGCGTCTTTCCTTAGCTACTTGTAAAGCCTCCTCAGACAGGTACTTTGCCTTCTTGCTTTTATTTTTCTTTGAGACTGTTTTGTTCACTGCCTCCTGTACCATATTACAGACCTCTGTCCATAATTTTTCAGACACTCTGTTTACTAGCTCTAATCCCTTGAATCTATTCATCACCTCCACTGTATATTTATAGGGAATTTTATTTAAATTGCACCTGGCTGGCCTAGTAGTTTTCCCCACTTTCTTTAGTTTAAGCCTGAATTATGCTATGAGAAACTGACAATCTGAGTCACAGTCAGCTCCAGGTCTTGTTTTTGCTGGCTGTATATGGCTTATCCATCTTTGGCTACAAAAAAAAAATCAATCTGATTTTGGTATTGAGCATTTGTTGATGTCCATGTGTAAAGTTGTCTCTTGTGTTGTTGAAAAAGGGTTTGCTATGACCAGTGCCTTCTCTTGGCAGAATTCTGTTAGTTTTTATCCTGCTTCATTTTGTACTTTAAGGCCAAACTTGCCTGTTACTCCCGGTATCTCTTGACTTCCTACTTTGGCATTCCAATCCCCTACAGTGAAAAGGACATCTTTTTTTTTTTTTTTTTTTTTTTTTTTTTTTTTTTTTTTTTTTTTGTTTTTTTTTTTTTTTTTTTTTTTCTTCTCTTTTTCTTTTTTTTTCGTTTTGTTGTTTTTGCTTTT
>SJYX01017994.1:16110-53709 GCA_006410675.1 Oreotragus oreotragus | reverse complement strand
AGAGGCTATCACAATGCCTCCCTTCTCCTAAGTCCCCAGGTTTCCTTAACTGTTGCTCCCTTCCTGGGAGTGTCAGGAGGTGACACTTCTACCTATTGGGGTAGGTTCTGCCTGAGGACCAGCCCCAGGTCCTTACCTTACCCTGCGGCCCTTCCTGGTGAGTTGGCCCGTCCCTCCACTGAGTCCAGTTGGGGCTCAGCTGTCTGGAGAGTCAGAACACTGGTCCAGAAGAGGACCCAGAATACTGTCAGGAGGTGTGCCTCCTTGTTCATCTCAGGGTTCCTTCGCTCCAGCCTGGCCGAGCCACCAATCTGGCAGCTCAAGGGGCTGGCGTGGTTGGAATCTCGCTGGGGCCTCCAGAAATGTTACAGAAACAAGTAATTGAGAAACCAAGCACCACACTAGGAGAGTTGGAGAATTCAGGTTTATTATGCCATCAGGCCCAGAGGAGTTAACACTCCAAGCTCTGAGCCCCAAACAAAGAGGTTACAGAGTTTTCTATACATGGGCAGGCATGATTAAGCAGGTTTGCAGATTTGTAGGGGCTAGGGCGATTGCAAAGAGCAGGACAAGGGTGAGTGAGATAAGTTCCGGTTCTTAGTATTATGAGTCTCCACTTTCTGAGACCTAGGGATCTAGACTTTGAAAGGAGCAAGTTGGGTTACAGAGGCAGAAGGAGCAGGAGGTTATGTAAAATTTTAACTTTTCCTCTTGTCCATGGGATTTCCAGGCAAGAATACTGGAGTGGGTTGCCATTTCCTTCTCCAGGGGATCTTTCCGACCCAGGGATTAAACTTCAGTCTCCTGCATTGCAGGCAGATTCTTTACCGTCTGAGCCACCAGGGAAGCCCATAATTTAGTTATGTGACCTCATCTAGCTGTAATAGAGCCTTAGAGATGTGGTCAATGATGATATTATTATAAAGAGGGAAAGAAAGGAAGAGTGGATAATGGGGGACAACTTCCTTGCTCCTTCATGAATGGGTTTTCTGTCCATTAATGGAAGCTTCTGGGCTATAGGCCTTTATGCTTTGGTGTAGGCTTGAGTTCCATTGGAATGATTTCCCCACTGCTGGTATTAGCCTCCCTCATGCTGTAATCCTGAACATTGTTCGTTGGTATGGACTTTAATCTGGTACTTTAATCACAGTTAGACTATGACCCTACTTGTCTGTATGTCAGTTCCAACTTCATTCAGTTTGGTTTTTTAGACTGTAAGTCTTATGGATAGGAACCAAGTGTAGTCTAAAGGTTGTGCCTACTTCCTTTACATTTTTATTGAATATGCATTTATCTGAACACTTAACAAAATATTCAGCATTACTCAAAATCATCTTGATCCTCTACTTTTAACTGAAATGGATTTATTACTTTTGGAGAACTCTCCTTCAACTTGTAATACCTTTTGCCTTGTCTTTGAATTTTACTTTTTATCTCTGTTTCTTCTTTACTTCTGATATGCTTTTTTATCTTTTAAACCAATGATAAATTTGTTGCAGAAATATCTGGAAGTTCAGAAATAACACACCTATTTGTTTGTTTCCTCTGAAGGACTTTATCAGAAGTCCACTGAGAGTGTAACTTCATTTAAACCAGGCATTCTCGTCAGTTTCTCTGCATTCTCCTTATCACTTAGATTTTTCTGGAAAGTCTTCGGAGGTGATCTACTGCAAGATTTTCCCCAAAGGTTCACAGTTCAGACTTTTTATTTTTGGCTTTTGTTCTTCAGATGAATTTCATTTTCATTGCTCTCAGTTTTACCAGTGAGAGAACGTATCATTTTATGTGAGCATGGGATGACCTTTCAACAGTTTTTCAATTATTATTGAACCTTGTCAATGTGAAATAAAGGAAAACAATAGAAATGGAAGAATTAGAGGAAAAAAATAGAATGGGAAAGAATAGAGATCTCTTCTAGAGAATTAGAGATACCAAGGGAACATTTCATGAAAAGATGGGCACAATAAAAGAAACAGTAAGGACCTAACAGAAGCAGAAGAGATTAAGAAAAGATGGCAAGAATACACAGAAAAACTGTACAAAAAAAGGTCTTAATGACCTGGATAACCATGATGGGGTGGTTGCTCACCTAGAACCATATATCCTGGAATGTGAAGTCAAGTGGGCCTTAGGAAATATTACTACAAACAAAGCTAGAGGAGGTGATGGAATTCCAGCTATTTCAAATCCTAAAAGATAATGCTGTTAAAGTCCTCCACTCAGTATGTCAGCAAATTTGGAAACCTCAGCAGTGACTACAGGACTAGAAAAGGTCAGTTTTCATTCCAGTCCCAAAGAAAGGCAATGCCAAGAATGTCCAAACTACCATACAATTGGATTCATTTCATATGCTAGCAAGGTAATGCTAAAAATCCTTCAAGCTAGGCTTCAGCAGTACATGAACTGAGTACATCCAGATAGACAAGCAAAATTTAGAAAAAGCAGAGAGGAACCAGAGATCAAATTACAAATATCCACTGGATCATAGAAAAAGCATGGGAATTCCAGAAAAGCATCTCCTTCATTGACTATGCTAAAGCCTTTGACTGTGTGGATCACAACAAACTATGGAAAATTCCTAAAGAGATGACAATACCAGACCATCTAACCTGCCTCCTGAGAAATCTGTTTGCAAGTCAAGAAGCAACAGTTAGAACTTGACATGGAACAACAGACTGGTTTAAATTGGGAAAGAAGTATGTCAAGGCTGTATATTGTCACCCTGCTTACTTAACTTATATGCAGAGTACATCATGAGAAATGCTGGGCTGGATGAAGCACAGACTGAAATCACGATTGCCAGGAGAAATATCAGTAACCTCAGATATGCAGATGACATCGCCCTAATGGCGGAAAATGAAGAGGATCTAAAGAACCTCTTGATGAAGGTAAAAGAAGAGAGTGAAAAAGCTGGCTTAAAACTCAATATTCAAAAAGCTAAGATCATGGGATCTGGTCCCATCACTTCATGGGAAATAGATGGGGAATAATGGAAACAGTGACAGATTTTATTTTCTTGGGCTCCAAAATCACATAGAAGTATCATTTGTGATATATTTCAGAAAGATTGACCTATTGTATGATGTTGAGATGTATTATGGTGGAAGTTCTTACATGTTTTTACATTCAGATTCACGAAGCCCATTAGAAGGACAGCAGAACTCTTGCCTGGAAATCCAATGGACGGAGTAGCCTGGTGGGCTGCAGTCCATGGGGCCGCTAACAGTCGGACAGACTGAGCGACTTCACTTTCACTTTTCTCTTTCATGCATTGGAGAAGGAAATGGCAACCCACTCCAGTATTCTTGCCTGGAGAATCCCAGGGATGGGGGAGCCTGGTGGGCTGCCGTCTATGGGGTCACACAGAGNAGTGACTTCACTTTCACTTTTCACTTTCATGCATTGGAGAAGGAAATGGCAACCCACTCCAGTATTCTTGCCTGGAGAATCCCAGGGATGGGGGAGCCTGGTGGGCTGCCATCTATGGGGTCACACAGAGTCGGACACGACTGAAGTGACTTAGCAGCAGCAGAAGTCCAATGGTGTCAGCACAAAATATGTGTCTGAACACCTGAATTACTGGGAGAATTTAATTGGCAGTTGTGTGTAAAGTTATTTTGGGGAGCTTCAGTATGTTGTAAAGTGCAACATACTGAAAACACACTGTAAAGTGTTTTCTAGAAACCCGTGGTGACTTTGGTGTTTTGCGGATGCTTGCAAGAAGCACTCAGTGTAATGTGGGAGATCAGTTTGCAGGCATCACTAGCTGTTGGATAGTCAACTTCTGTGTATTGCTGGGTCTGGAGACACAAACAAAGGTCTTAAATAACGTGTCCTAGCTCTCAGAAACTCTAGTCCCAATTTTTCCTTTGCAATTGTTCATATATTTCAGTTTTACTATTTAAAACTGAATTTCAGTGCCTCTATTTCTTTGTATCAGTTAAATGCACTACTGTGAATCCCAGATTGGAAGGAACCCTGGGGGCCTGTTCCCTTCTTAGCAGAACCAGTGATCTCCTCTGATATAATAGCTTACCAAGTCAGCATGATCAATTTAATTCAGTCTTTTATTAGTCACTTTAGACAATTTAACCAAATTAACTAATTCTCCAGAGAGCATAATGTGAAATTATGTATTCAAGTATGATGTCCTTTAAAAAGTATAACAGACAAGTCACAAATAATAGTTTTCTTTGTAAGATGAAAATATGCCAACTAACCTATTTTTGAACCCAAGATTATTTGCCTAATTATTTCTTACATAATAACAGCAATGCAGTTCTGTATTTCTAGTGACTTTCTTTAACTTCAAATCCCTTAACTGGCTATATCTTGTTTATTCTTATGTGTTACTTGAGCCTTGGGGTAATACAAATTCCAGTTTGAGTTCAAGCCAAGTTTAATCATATCTTGACATAACTGGAAAACTGTTGGATTGGTTGATTCATTTATTCATTCTATCAATATTATCTGAGCGCCTGTTATGTGCCAGACACTGGCCTAGGCATTGGAATAAAGCAGTGAACAAAACAGAAAAAAAATTCCTACCTTCTTGAAGTTTACACTCTTCCTCATGTTTTACAATGTGGGATGTAGAAGGGACAATCAGTAGTTTCTGGTGCTATATTTGTATTAGACTCTATACAGACTGCAAATAGATAACTCTTCCTAAAGGACAGAGGAGCCATTTACCAGCCAGACACCTGACATAATCAGAAAACTTAGTCATTAGAGGGGAAGGGCTGTCTTTGGATTCTTCTCAAGACTGGCAATGAACTCCTGACTCTGTATGTGGTGAGTGGTGGTGTTTGTGTGTGAATGTGTGTGAGAGAAAGAGAAAGGGGCAGGAGGATAGAAGACAAGGAAAGAGAAAGTTTAAAGTGTTTCTGAAAGTAAAAAAGGGAAAGAGTTCATTCTACAATTTATGAGGGGATGGTTTCCATGTATTTATAAACACAAGTAAAAGAATACTCAGAAGTACGAGAGTACTTGGCTGAAGAGCAATATTCTATGTGAGAAAGGGGGAAGAGGCACCATTCTTGTCAAGAGACCTGAAGGCTGATGAGGATGTCTTTTCCTAGAGATTTCTTCCTGACCTGCAGCTGGGCTTACTGCTATAACTCGGTTACGTCTCAGCAGAAGCATCATCTTTTCTGAGAAAGTGGAGTTAATATGTCTCTTTTTTTTTGTTCCCATTGTACCTGTGTCCTACTGTGGCATCTCTTGTGCTGGCCAAAAAATTTCATTTGGGTTTTCCTAAAATATTACAGAAAAACCCAAATGAACTTTTTTTGGGCCAATCCAGTATTATCCCATGTTGCAATTGTATGTTGTTTTCACCTAGACTGTAAGCACTGTAAGGCCAGGACCATTTCCTCTGTATTCTGTAAGGGCACAGCTGAGTGCCTGCCATATAAGGAAGAGCTTAGTGAATACTTACTGGATCTATACTCTTCTGCTACTCCATTTCCTTGTCATTTTTATATGATTGTAGAAGACAAAAAGTGTTTTCCAGGAAGTTTGCTAAAACTATTGCACATGACTATGAAAGAAATAATTACTAATTACTGTATTTGGAGTATTGCTTTTTTCTTCCTAATGTAATGCTTTCCACATATTTTTTCAGTTCTCATAAAAAGCCCTTGAGATTAAATTGCTTTTGAGATCTTCTGTGTGAGTTGGAGGAATTAAGGATTCAGTCTTTTTTTTTTTGTTTTTAATTTGGAAGAAAGTTTTGTTATTGATAAATCATTGAAACAGAGTATCGAGTAGATATTTTAAAAGGCTTGTGGGTGTGTTTCTTTTTTTTCTTTAATTGAAGTACAGTTGATTTACAATGTTGTGCTAATCTCTGCTGAATAGGAAAGTGACTCAGTTTGGATATAGTTTCCTCTGCTATATGGTGGGACCTTGTTCCTTATCCATTCTAGACATAATAGTTCTATCTACCAACCCCAAATTCCCAGTCCACTCCTCTCTCTTCTTCCTTTCCCCTTGGTAACCACAGTCTGATCTCTGAGACCCTTTGCATTTTTAAACTCGATTACAGTTTATAAAAAATTGAATGTGATCAAAAATAAATTTACTGATTGTCAGAATATTTAAATTAAATAATACATGTATTTTTAAAACTATAGTTGTTTTCTGTATGCAAACTAGAAAATACAGGTGAGCAAAGAGAATTAGAGAGTAACACTGCTAACCAGTTGTTTTGTGTGTAAATATAAAGTACTGAAACTGGACTATGCTCAGTCGCTTCAGTAGTGTCTGCCTCTTTGTGACCTATGGACTGTAGTCTGCCAGACTCCCCTGTCCATGGGGTTCTCCAGGCAAGAATACTAGAGTGGATTGCCATGCCGTCCTCCAGGGGATTGGCCCAGCCCAGGAATCAAACCCATACCTCTGGCATCTCCTACATTGCAGGAAGATTCTTTACCTACTGAGCCACCTGGAAGTCTGAAACTGGACTGGCTTTTCTCAAACAATGTCATGTTGTAGTTTCATTGATAACATGTTTTATTTCTCAATGATACCTAGAATAGTGAGGCACCTTACATTTTCTGGATTCTTAGATTTGATGAAATAATATATATGTGTACAAATGTAAATATAACAGAAGAGTAGCTCAGGAAAACAGGGGAAGGCCATAACTCTCCTACAGAGGGTTGATAGGCTCAAAGCACTTAAAATTAAGTCAGGTGAGAAAGAAGAAAATTTCAAAAAGAATGAGGATGTGTATTTTTGGCAAATTGAGCTACCTGGGATCAGTTAACGATAACCCTGTATGCAAGACAGCAAAAGAGACACAGATGTATAGAACAGTCTTTTGGACTCTATGGGAGAGGGAGAGGGTGGGATGATTTGGGAGAATGGCATTGAAACATATATAATATCATATATCAAACGAGTTGCCAGTCCAGGTTCGATGCATGATACTGGATGCTTGGGACTGGTGCACTGGGGTGACCCAGAGGGATGGTATGGGGAGGGAGAAGGGAGGGGGGTTCAGGATGGGGAACACATGTATACCTGTGGCTTATACATGTTGATGTATGGCAGAACCAGTACAATATTGTAAAGTAATTAACCTCCAATTAAAATAAATAAATTTATATTAAAAATAATAAAAATTCAACAACAACAACAAGCTAAGTTTTGATAAAATGTGGATAACCAAACAAAAGTAAAATCCTCTATCTTATATTAGAAGGGGCTTGTGAGATATATTCTCAGTAATTTTCAAGTGTACGATACAGTTGTTATCTATATTCATCACACTGTAAGATCTCCAGAACTTATGTATCATATAGCTAAAAGTTTGTACCTTTTGACCTTCTTCACACATCCTTCGCCCCTCCATCCCTGCCAGCTACCATCTGTGAGTTCTGTTTTTAGACTCCACATATAAGTGAGATCAGAGTATTTATCTTTTTCTGTCTTGTATCACTCAGTATAATGCCTTCAACTTTCATCTATGTCGTTCCAAATGACAGGATTTCCTTCATTTTGCTGCTAAGTCACTTCAGTCGTGTCCGACTCTGTGTGACCCCATAGACGGCAGCCCGCCAGGCTCCCCCATCCCTGGGATTCTCCAGGCAAGAATACTGGAGTGGGTTGCCATTTCCTTCTCCAATGCATGAAAGAGAAAAGTGAAAGTGAAGTCGCTCAGTCTGTCCGACTGTTAGCGACCCCATGGACTGCAGCCCACCAGGCTACTCTGTCCATTGGATTTTCCAGGCAAGAGTACTGGGGTGGGGTGCCATTGCCTTCCCCGTCCTTCTTTTTTAATGTCTGAAAAATATTCCATTGTATATACATATGTGTATGTGCTCATGTGTATAAAATAGATTTTTATCTTTATCCATTTTTCTGTCAACAGACACTTAGATTTGTTCTGTATATTGACTGTCATAAGCAATACTATAGGGAATATGGGAGTGCAGAGAGCATTTTGAGATAGTGATTTCATTTCCTTTGGATATGTATCCAAAAGTGGAATTGCTGGATCACATGGCAGTTCTATTTTATTTATTAATTTATTTTTTTAGCATTCTTCTCTTTTTTGATGGGAAATATTTGTTGCCTTTCCATTGTCCTTGTCCTCTCACTGTGTTTTAGTTATATGGTCAACAGATCATTTGTTCTTTTTCTGGATCAAGAGGAGTTATGTTTATATTTGATGTTGAGATTGTTATGAGATTCTTAACTTTATGCCTTGGATCTTGACTGCTTAGGACTTTTACATATTTGAATTAGAGAAAATCTTGATCTTTTAGATACTGAAAGGAAGTCCTCAAATATTTAGGAGTAAGATGATGGATTGTTGTAGATTATATTATTGACCGGTTATTTATTGATGTCCTTGAAATTTACATACCCCCCATATGCCATGAAGCTTGTCGTACCTCAATTTTGTGGTGCCTTCCATGGGAGGTATCTGTTTTCCCATCTCATTGATGTTGAGTTCCTTTCAATGAGACTTTCTTTAGTTTTAGAATGTAAGTTTAGGAGATTTAGAGAAAAAAATCAGAGAAGCCACTGACTTGCAGGTGGCATTTCACATCAGTGAAAATGAACGTTTGTTTATAATCCACTGAAATTTTGGACTGTTTGTTACTGTAGCATAACATAGCAAAAGCTGACTGACACATATGATCTGATTTACGTTCTTGAATAAACACTCAGGGTTTCCCATGTGGGAAATGAATTAAAGGAATAAAAGTGACATTGGAAAAAAGTTAGAAAACTGTATCAGTATTCTGAGAGAGATGAATAGTGTCTTGGATTTGCATAATAGCGACAGAATTGGGGAATGAGAATAAACAGGACGGTGATTTCTTACATGTGATGATATGAGAAATTTGTCAGAAATTTTAGATTTTGGTGGAAATAATTGGATGGATGATGATAAGACAGACAGCAATGAAAGAAAAATAGATATGGGGCAGAGAAAGCAGTTATGAAGACAGAAGTTTAGTTCTAGATTTTTATAGGGTATCTTAATGCAGAAGTTGAGTAGAAAGTTGGGTATATGAGTTCAGAGAAGAGGTCTCAATTAAAGATACACAGTTGATATTTATCAACATTTAGATGGAGGCCATAGGAGGGCCTGAGATATCTGAGGAAGAGAATGTAGAATGAGAATTTGATAGCCTATGGAAAGTCTGCCTCAAACTGTAACATTTGAAGATCAGTCAGTTCAGTCACTCAGTCATGTCCGACTCTATGCAACCCCATGAATCGCAGCACACCAGGCCTCCCAGTCCGTCACAAACTCCCGGAGTTTACCCAAACTCATGCCCATCGAGTGAGTGATGCCATCCAGCCATCTCATCCTCTGTCGTCCCCTTCTCCTCCTGCCCCCTCTCAAGAGTCTTCTCTAACAACACAGTTCAAAAACATCAATTCTTCGGCACTCAGCTTTCTTCACAGTCCAACTCTCACATCCATACATGACCACTGGAAAAACCATAGCCTTGATGATAAGTGACTCCTAAAAGTAAGCAAGAATAAAAGGAGAAGAACCTTGGGGAAGTGGCTGCTTCTAGGAAATGTGGGAAACATACAAGATTAGCAAGGAGAATTTTGTAATGTCATAACATAAAAGAAAAAAAAGCTCCAAATGATGGAAATAGGTCAAATGTACACAGGAGTCAATTGAAAGAGCTCCTAATGCCCAAAGCTAGAAATTTGAGCAACAAATACAGCAGTATTGGATTATAATCTGAGGTATAAAATAAATCTATTTGAGTCTAGACTAATGTAAGCAAATGATTAAATAAATGGGGAAGAAAAGAACTTCCTTATGCAGAAGAATTCCAAATAATTTATGGAGGTACTCTGCCATCAAAAATGTAGAACACAGGCCCCCCTGGTAGTTTACTGGTTAAGAATTTGACTTGCAATGAAGGCGACATTGGTTTGATCCCTGGTCCAGGAAGATGCCACATGCTTCAGGGCAACGAAGCCTGTGACCACAGTTACTGCACCTGCATTCTAGAGCCTGGGAGCCACGACTACTGAAGCCCATGTGCCCTAGAGCCGGTGCTCCACAAGTAGAGGAGCCACCACAGTGACAGGCCTATGCGCAACAACGAAGACCCCAGTGCAGCCAAAATATATGTAGAATGCAGTTCTCTACTGTGTTAGCGTGGACTCTGCATGGTGTTTTCCTTTCAAAAGAAGATTGGAAAGAGAGTAAAAAGAATAACTTTACAATAGAGAAACTTGACAAATACTAGTTTAGCCAGGCGATCAAGCTCAACATCAACAGTGATGAGTCATGCTGATGGCATGTGTATTTGTTACCAGTGATAACAGTGTCACTTTAATTCTGTGGTGTTCCTTCTCACAAACACATCGGTTCAGTTCAGTTCAGTCGCTCAGTCGTGTCCGACTCTTTGCGACCCCATGAATCGCAGCACGCCAGGCCTCCCTNCAACCAGAACCACTCATGCTTCAGAGATAGGTGAGCTTTTGTACTGGCAATAACCCAAGTCAGTACAGATTGTGTTTCAGATTCACCCAGGGAGAGTTTTCAAAAATCACAGGTCTGGACTCAGCCCCTAGAGACTTATTCACTGGGTTGATGGTCAGCCTGGGCTTGTGCTTGTTTGCAAACTTCCTGGTTATTTCTCATTAGTCACACGGGCTAAGGGTGGTGATGACCAGTTCTTTCTAGAAGAGATACTGGAGATTAACATCAAATTCCGTTGTATGTGGTTATGCAGGTTTACTGTGTTGAAACTTGCTTGAGAAGCGTAGTGGAGAAAGGACGGCGTTTGGGGGCCAGCCATTCTGGGTTCCTCGGCTATTAGTCTGTGAGTGTCTTCTTAGAGGTTCGTTCTTGCTGGACCACATTGTCAAACCCTGTAAAATGAAGAAGATGGTGCCCTTTCCTCAGGGCTGTTGTCTGCCAACCCGCCTGTGTCACTTGGCCTCATGTACTGAGGACTCCTCTGGGGGATTCAACATCTACACTGATCACACATCTAAGATGCTGACCTTCTGTTCTATGACCCATCTGTCTTCCCCCCGCCTTCAACAACTACTAATTTTTCCACCTGGGCTCCCCGTTGCCATGGAAACACCATGATGCAATGCATGCCCTCATCCTACTCTTCCCCCACAACAACTTCTGCTTCCCTTTCAAGGGGGCCCCTTGCCACGACCCCTTGACTGTATCTTGTCCTCCAGTCCACGGACACCATGACTTTTGTCTACACGTCCTCCTTAGTTGGCTTACATTACAGGATCATGCTTAAAGCCACTTCCTTGTAAACGTCTTCAGTTTTCCTGCTTTTTCCTTTTTCTATTGCTTGGGGAAACTGTTTCCTGGTTGGATCCAATCGTTGGCCTTCCTCATGCCAGCAGCTGAGCTGCTGAACTTTGCAGGACAAAATCCCACTGGCCTGGGGATGGGGTTCGCGTTAGGATGATGACCACCAGCTTCAGTTGTCTTTCAAGGCAGCATGGAGATACCAGCAAGTGTGTCTTCCTGATTTCCAAGATGTCGATTTCACAGCTTCTCTTTTCTAAACTACATACCCTCTTTCTCTCCTCAACCTGAACCTGCCATTATACTTCATTAGGAAAACAAAAGTTATCAGAAGGGCAGGCCTGCATTTGTACAACAAAACTTCCACTCCTGCTGAGTCTGCTCTCTCCCTGGACCTCTCTGCTATGACAATGCGGAGACAAACTCCGGCTCTCTCCAAACAAATTCTATTGTCTCTTGTCTTTCCAAGACCTTCATTCCTGGGATTATCTTGTTTCCTCTACTGCATAGGCAATTTCTCTCTGGCTATGAAGGTATTTCAGTCAATATATAAACATGCTTTGAATGACCCACTTTAAAAAAATAGCCCTCTGTGCTCATCTCTCACCAGCTGCTACCAGTCCTTTTGTTCCTCTCCAGGACAAAACCACTCTAATGAGCTCTCTTTGCCTACTTTCTGCACTTCCTTACTTCCCGTTAACCTTCTTTATCGAATGATGAAATCTTCTGAGCATACAGAAAAAGATAGTAATCTAATGAACACCCACCCAACCAGCTTTATACAATCTTAACCTTTCTCAATATTTGCCTTGTGTCTTATTTCCTTAACAGAAAACAGATTCGCAGGTAAACAGTGTCCTGTGTTTATCTTTCCACCATCATGCATTTCATCATAAATGTAGTGTTTAGCATTTCTGTTGCTATTATACATACCTGTCTCTTATACACATCTAGATGTGTATAAGAGACAGGGACGGAGTAGCCTGGTGGGCTGCAGTCCATGGGGTCGCTAACAGTCGAACAGACTGAGCGACTTCACTTTCACTTTTCTCTTTCATGCATTGGAGAAGGAAATGGCAACCCACTCCAGTATTCTTGCCTGGAGAATCCCACGGATGGGGGAGCCTGGTGGGCTGCTGTCTATGGGGTCACACAGAGTCGGACACAACTGAAGTGACCTAGCAGCAGCAGAGTTACAACAGAGACCCCATGGCTCACAAAGCCTAAATATTTACTACTGGGCCTTTACAGGAAAAACTCACCAACTTCTGGTCTGGTACCTAGTAGAGGTGGGGAGAGGAACTGGCCTCTGAGGACAGCCGTCTGAACCCCATCTCTGCCTCCTTCTTGTCTGATGTCGGGGGAGATTACTTCACCTCTCTGTGGCTCAGCGTTCTCATCCATAAAGTGGTTGTAATAATAGTTTCTAACAATAAGAGCTTTTGTGAGGGCTCAACAGGTCAGTGTGCTTCCCTCAGGGTTCAGGGATTAAGAACCTGCTTGCCAATGCAGGAGACAAGAGTTCGATCCCCAGTTGGGAAGATCCCCTGGAGAAGTAAATGGCAACTCACTCCAGTATTCCTGCCTGGGAAATCCTATGAACAGAGGAACCTGGCAGACTATAGTCAATGGGGTAGAAAAGAGTCGAACGTGACTCAGCAGCTCAACCACAAAAACAACAGAGTAATTATTTAAACCTTTTAGACCAGAGCCTGGGAAGTAGGAAATACTCTATACGTGTCAGGTATTGATACGTGAGAGACACGCTGCATTAATAATACTCTTGGCTGGGGACTTCTTGAGCCTCTGATGTCCTTGACTTCACCTGTGCAGACATCATGGATGGGTGAATCATGTGCCATGCACGAGGCTCTGGGGAACAGAAGAGAAGGCAATCCTGACTATTCAGGGGAGCAGCAGGAGCTTGGTGGAGGCTGGCAGGGGTGGTAGCATTTTCTGGGAGCGAGGTACCTGCAGGCCATTTCCTCACCCACCCTAGAGCCTGACATGTTTCCCTGTGGTGAGCAGGCATGATATCACCTCCTGGGGGGCAGGGAAAGGCGAAATGAATTTTATTGCAGCTCCTGTGCTTGTGTGATTAAAGAATCATGTCTGTGCTGGTTGAGCTGAGAAGTTAGGCTAGAGGGAGGGTAAACAAGGGTCAGAGGGATCTTGGTGCTACTCAGCGGGGAATCCTGTCTCATTTCATGTCCCTAAGAAGTTGCTTTCACTCATGCACCAAGCTGCAAAATCTGATCCTCATGGAAGAGAAAAGTGTGTATATGTGTGTGTGTGAGAGAGACAGAGACTGGGAGAGATAAGACAGAGGTTCCCATAATATAAGCAATCTCTAAAGTAACAATCAAGGCAACAAACATTTTGCAGATGAGACAAAATATTTTATAGTTGATATTTTAATAAATCTTTTGGGCAAGATGAGCAAATATTTAGAATCTGCTCTGATTATATAAGATTCTAAACAGAAAAACATGTTCTTGATACAGTTTAGTATGGAAGGAGTTGCTATACAGACTGCTGAGTGTAGAAATTCTAGAAGCTTAGGGAAGGACAGGAAAACACTCCCAGTAGGGGCACTCCAGCCTTTGTTCCAGAGGATCGTGTCTTCCTCGGGACAACCAGAACCACTCATGCTTCAGAGATAGGTGAGCTTTTGTACTGGCAATAACCCAAGTCAGTACAGATTGTGTTTCAGATTCACCCAGGGAGAGTTTTCAAAAATCACAGGTCTGGACTCAGCCCCTAGAGACTTATTCACTGGGTTGATGGTCAGCCTGGGCTTGTGCTTGTTTGCAAACTTCCTGGTTATTTCTCATTAGTCACACGGGCTAAGGGTGGTGATGACCAGTTCTTTCTAGAAGAGATACTGGAGATTAACATCAAATTCCGTTGTATGTGGTTATGCAGGTTTACTGTGTTGAAACTTGCTTGAGAAGCGTAGTGGAGAAAGGACGGCGTTTGGGGGCCAGCCATTCTGGGTTCCTCGGCTATTAGTCTGTGAGTGTCTTCTTAGAGGTTCGTTCTTGCTGGACCACATTGTCAAACCCTGTAAAATGAAGAAGATGGTGCCCTTTCCTCAGGGCTGTTGTCTGCCAACCCGCCTGTGTCACTTGGCCTCATGTACTGAGGACTCCTCTGGGGGATTCAACATCTACACTGATCACACATCTAAGATGCTGACCTTCTGTTCTATGACCCATCTGTCTTCCCCCCGCCTTCAACAACTACTAATTTTTCCACCTGGGCTCCCCGTTGCCATGGAAACACCATGATGCAATGCATGCCCTCATCCTACTCTTCCCCCACAACAACTTCTGCTTCCCTTTCAAGGGGGCCCCTTGCCACGACCCCTTGACTGTATCTTGTCCTCCAGTCCACGGACACCATGACTTTTGTCTACACGTCCTCCTTAGTTGGCTTACATTACAGGATCATGCTTAAAGCCACTTCCTTGTAAACGTCTTCAGTTTTCCTGCTTTTTCCTTTTTCTATTGCTTGGGGAAACTGTTTCCTGGTTGGATCCAATCGTTGGCCTTCCTCATGCCAGCAGCTGAGCTGCTGAACTTTGCAGGACAAAATCCCACTGGCCTGGGGATGGGGTTCGCGTTAGGATGATGACCACCAGCTTCAGTTGTCTTTCAAGGCAGCATGGAGATACCAGCAAGTGTGTCTTCCTGATTTCCAAGATGTCGATTTCACAGCTTCTCTTTTCTAAACTACATACCCTCTTTCTCTCCTCAACCTGAACCTGCCATTATACTTCATTAGGAAAACAAAAGTTATCAGAAGGGCAGGCCTGCATTTGTACAACAAAACTTCCACTCCTGCTGAGTCTGCTCTCTCCCTGGACCTCTCTGCTATGACAATGCGGAGACAAACTCCGGCTCTCTCCAAACAAATTCTATTGTCTCTTGTCTTTCCAAGACCTTCATTCCTGGGATTATCTTGTTTCCTCTACTGCATAGGCAATTTCTCTCTGGCTATGAAGGTATTTCAGTCAATATATAAACATGCTTTGAATGACCCACTTTAAAAAAATAGCCCTCTGTGCTCATCTCTCACCAGCTGCTACCAGTCCTTTTGTTCCTCTCCAGGACAAAACCACTCTAATGAGCTCTCTTTGCCTACTTTCTGCACTTCCTTACTTCCCGTTAACCTTCTTTATCGAATGATGAAATCTTCTGAGCATACAGAAAAAGATAGTAATCTAATGAACACCCACCCAACCAGCTTTATACAATCTTAACCTTTCTCAATATTTGCCTTGTGTCTTATTTCCTTAACAGAAAACAGATTCGCAGGTAAACAGTGTCCTGTGTTTATCTTTCCACCATCATGCATTTCATCATAAATGTAGTGTTTAGCATTTCTGTTGCTATTATACATACTGTGTATGTATCCATACATGATACAGATATTTGAGGTTTGAGTACTTTATATAACCTGGCAGTATGTGGCCTGTTCTCTGCAACTTTGCCAACTGGCTTGCACAGAATGTACATTTTCAGCTTTTTGAGAGAGGCCAAAATACTTTCCCAAGTGATTGCACCAATTTACACCTCTAAAGTTCCCCTTGTCAATATGTGGTAACAGTTGGTATTGCCAGACTTTTCCTTTATTGCCAGTCTGATCCGTTTTCCATGGTGCCATGTTGCTTTAAATAAGTTTCCATGATTATTAAAGAGGTTATTAGTTTACTCTCAGGTTTATTGGGCAGTGAGCTTCCTGTTTCATTTGCACATTTTTCCTTTGCTTCCTCTTTCTCCACTGGATGGTTAGGAGCTAGAGAATTTATATATCCTATCTACCTTCTTTCGTCATTTGTATGAACTGAAGATCCTCTCAGGCTGTGGCTTGCTTTTAAGTTATATTTTGTCATTCAGAAGTTCCAAACTTTAACGTTGTTTGCTGTATTGACTTTTTTTTTTCTTTAAGACTGATCTTTGTATCTTATTTTGAAAACTGCCTTCCCTACCCAGAGGTGATATAGATGGATACATGTTTTCCTAAACATTTTAATGTTTTGTTTCTCAGTTTGGCTTTAATCTACTTTGAAGTTATTGGTATGGATGGCTTGAGGGAAGTAGCTGATTCAGTGTTTTTTGCATCAAAGTCGTCAATTGTCTTAAACCCACTTGAGCCCTGCCTCTGCCCAGGGAGCCCCTTGGTCACAGTCATGGATGGTGTATGTTGGGTCTGTTTATGGGCCCTCTGTTTCACTGTTCTCTTTGTCTCTCCCTGTGACAATGCATCAGTGCCATAACTGTCACAACTTTGTGAACAAGATTGGTAGTTTATAATCTCACCTGTTTCGTTCATTTTTTACAGAAATTTCTTAACCACTCCTAAACGTTTGCTCTTGCCTTGGAAGATCCGTTGTAAGGTCTACCCAAGTTCCATACAGCCAGGCTCACTGGACCTCCACTGTATTTAGGGATAAATTTGGGGAGCATGGACATTTTGAAACAAATATATCATGTTCAAGATATTATTACTAAATCAGTCTACTTATAAATGTGATATAGAATTACTTTATTTAGGACTTTTTTAGCTGCTAAGTCACTTCAGTCATGTTTGACTCTGTGCGATCCCATGGACTATAGCCCCCCCCAGGCTCCTGGGTCCATGGGATTCTCCAGGCAAGGATACTGGAGTGGATTGCCATTTCCTTCTCCACAGGACTTCTTTAGGACCTTTAAATTTAGTTTTATAAGTTTTCCACAAAGGTCCAACATATCGTTTGCTGACATTATTCTTAGGTAACAAATCAACGTTTTTGATTATTGTTACCTTTTCTAAATTATATTTTCTCATATTTGCTGCTGGCTTATGGGAACACAATTGATTTGTGTGTTGAGATTCTATCTAGCAACCTTTCAGAACTTTCTTTTCATTCTAATTGTTTATCTGCAGATGTTCTTAAGTGGTTTTACTGGAGACACTGGTATGGTCTGCAATTTAAAGTTTGTTCCTCCCTTTTCAATCATTGTTTCTGGGTTGAATAGAAGCGTTGGTATGTGCACACTTGTCTTGATCTTCTCTTTCAAGTAAATAATTCTAACTTTTCACAATGAAGCATCAGGTATTTTGTTAACTTTTTTTGTAGACAGTCTATTAGGTTAGGTAAATTCCTTTTTCAGTTCAGTTCAGTTCAGTCACTCAGTCGTGTCCGACTCTTTGCGACCCCATGAATCGCAGCACGCCAGGCCTCCCTGTCCATCACCAGCTCCCAGAGTTTACTCAAACTCACGTCTATCCAGTCGGTGATGCCATCCAGCCATCTCATCCTCGGTCGTCCCCTTCTCCTCCTGCCCCCAGTCCCTCCCAGCATCAGGGTCTTTTGTAATGAGTCAACTCTTCACATGACATGAGGTGGCCAAAGTACTGGGGTTTCAGCTCTAGCGTCAGTCCTTCCAAAGAACACCCAGGGCTGATCTCCTCTAGAATGGACTGGTTGGATCTCCTTGCAGTCCAAGGGATTCTCGAGTCTTCTCCAACACCACAGTTCAAAAGCCTCAATTCTTCGGCGCTCAGCTTTCTTCACAGTCCAACTCTCACATCCATACATGACTACTGAAAAAACCATAGCCTTGACTAGATGGAACTTTGTTGGCAAAATAATGTCTCTGCTTTTGAATATGCTGTCTAGATTGGTCATAACTTTTCTTCCAAGGAGTAAGCATCTTTTAATTTCATGGCTGCAGTCACCATCTGCAGTGATTTTGGAGCCCAAAACACTGTTTCCACTGTTTCCCCATCTAATAGCTAACAGGTTTTTCCTTTTTTTAAAATGAAACTACATGTTGGATTTTATCAAAGCATATTAGGTGGTTACTGAAATTGTTACCCCATCCAAGCTCACTCTACTATCTTCTTTCCTGCCATCCATAGGTGGACAGGATTCTGAATAAAGGGCCTTTGGCTTAACAGGCAGGCAGAGGGGCAGGATTCTCTGAGGCAGGTTATTTAAGTATGATTATAATAACAAAAGCAATGGAAAGCAAGTCAAAGAAATAGTTCTAGCATGGAGTCAGAATTGGCTTTTCCCTGCAATAAAATGATCATATGGTTTTTCTTTTTCTTTTTTTTTACTTTATTTTACTTTACGGAACTGTATTGGTTTTGGCATACATTGACATGAGGCTGTCATGGGTGTACATGAACTCCCAAACATGAACCCCCTCGTCCCACCTCCCACCCCTCATCATCCCTCCGGATCATCTCCATACACCAGCCCCAAACATCCTGCATCCTGCATTTTTATTTAGTTGCTGCTGCTGCTGCTGCTGCTAAGTTGCTTCAGTTGTGTCCGACTCTGTGCGACCCCATAGATGGCAGCCCACCAGGCTCCCCCGTCCCTAGGATTCTCCAGGCAAGAACACTGGAGTGGGTTGCCGTTTCCTTCTCCAATGCATGAAAATGAAAAGTGAAAGTGAAGTCACTCAGTCGTGTCCGACTCTTCACTACCCCGGGGACTGTAGCCTACCAGGCTCCTGCGTCCATGGGATTTTCCAGGTAAGAGTACTGGAGTGGGGGACCATTGCCTTCTCTATTTAGCTGCTGCTGCTGCTGCTGCTGAGGTGATTTACATTAGCGTATTTTCTAATGATAAAACATTCTTGAATTTTGGGAGGGGTTTGAGCTAAAATTTTCATATTTACCAGGATAACTTTCACAGAATGGGGTAACTTGTGCCTTGAATATTCAGTAGAGTTCTCCTGTTTGCTCTTCTTGTCGAAGTGTGTACTGATTCAGTTTCTTTAATGGTCATAAGTGTTACTGGATTTTCATTTCTTCTTTATTTTTCTAAAGCCAAATTTCCCTAGTGAGTTACATATCTTTTCAGAGGATTATCTGTTTTGTTAATCTTTTATGATTTTTTTAACAGCTTTGGAATTTCCCTTTCTCTCCACTGTATCTTTACAGCATATTTCATTAAAATGTGATATTAATTACATTATTTCACTTGCTTTGTTCTTTTTCTGGGTTTTTGAGTTAGAAATCTAGCTTGTTAATTTCAATCTTTCTTAGAGTTCTTATCACAGAGAAGTACATTTTTCTATTTCTTTAATTTTGTATCTGTATGAAATGATGGCTATTCACTAAACTTATTGGGAAAATCTTTTTATGATACAAGTCATATCATTATGTTATACCCCTTAAACTTATATAGTGCATCTCAATAAAGTTAGAAAAAAGATTTTTACTACTTCCTTCTTAATATAAGTACTTAAGGCTAAATTTCCCTGTAAATATAACTTTAACTAAATCACTTTTTATATGTTGAATCCTTTATACAACATATAAGTTTCTCTGATTTCCATTATTCCTTGTCACGTTATTAAAAACATGGCTTAAAGCCAACAAATGTGAGGTTTTCTAAATTTTTAAATTATTAATTTGTAACCCAGTTAATAGTACTAATTATTCAGAATTAATGGAGGCTTGCTTTGTTGCCCCAGACTTAATTTTTGTAATTCTTGGATGAGTGTTTGATATATCCATACCATATCAGAATAACCTTGATAATTGCTTCTCTCAGAATATCTAAATTCATACTATTTTCCCCCCTGTTAATTCATCAATTAGTTAGATAAATGTGCACTATCAATGACTGGGGATTTGTCAATTTTCCTTGCAATTCTGATTTTTACTTTTTATATTTTGAAACTGTTTTGTTAGTTATATATGTATTTCTATTTCCTAATGAACTGAACTTTTTTTAGATGGTGAATATTTTTACCAAAAACGGAACTGTATTGGTTTTGGCATACATTGACATGAGGCTGTCATGGGTGTACATGAACTCCCAAACATGAACCCCCTCGTCCCACCTCCCACCCCTCATCATCCCTCCGGATCATCTCCATACACCAGCCCCAAACATCCTGCATCCTGCATTTTTATTTAGTTGCTGCTGCTGCTGCTGCTGCTAAGTTGCTTCAGTTGTGTCCGACTCTGTGCGACCCCATAGATGGCAGCCCACCAGGCTCCCCCGTCCCTAGGATTCTCCAGGCAAGAACACTGGAGTGGGTTGCCGTTTCCTTCTCCAATGCATGAAAATGAAAAGTGAAAGTGAAGTCACTCAGTCGTGTCCGACTCTTCACTACCCCGGGGACTGTAGCCTACCAGGCTCCTGCGTCCATGGGATTTTCCAGGTAAGAGTACTGGAGTGGGGGACCATTGCCTTCTCTATTTAGCTGCTGCTGCTGCTGCTGCTGAGGTGATTTACATTAGCGTATTTTCTAATGATAAAACATTCTTGAATTTTGGGAGGGGTTTGAGCTAAAATTTTCATATTTACCAGGATAACTTTCACAGAATGGGGTAACTTGTGCCTTGAATATTCAGTAGAGTTCTCCTGTTTGCTCTTCTTGTCGAAGTGTGTACTGATTCAGTTTCTTTAATGGTCATAAGTGTTACTGGATTTTCATTTCTTCTTTATTTTTCTAAAGCCAAATTTCCCTAGTGAGTTACATATCTTTTCAGAGGATTATCTGTTTTGTTAATCTTTTATGATTTTTTTAACAGCTTTGGAATTTCCCTTTCTCTCCACTGTATCTTTACAGCATATTTCATTAAAATGTGATATTAATTACATTATTTCACTTGCTTTGTTCTTTTTCTGGGTTTTTGAGTTAGAAATCTAGCTTGTTAATTTCAATCTTTCTTAGAGTTCTTATCACAGAGAAGTACATTTTTCTATTTCTTTAATTTTGTATCTGTATGAAATGATGGCTATTCACTAAACTTATTGGGAAAATCTTTTTATGATACAAGTCATATCATTATGTTATACCCCTTAAACTTATATAGTGCATCTCAATAAAGTTAGAAAAAAGATTTTTACTACTTCCTTCTTAATATAAGTACTTAAGGCTAAATTTCCCTGTAAATATAACTTTAACTAAATCACTTTTTATATGTTGAATCCTTTATACAACATATAAGTTTCTCTGATTTCCATTATTCCTTGTCACGTTATTAAAAACATGGCTTAAAGCCAACAAATGTGAGGTTTTCTAAATTTTTAAATTATTAATTTGTAACCCAGTTAATAGTACTAATTATTCAGAATTAATGGAGGCTTGCTTTGTTGCCCCAGACTTAATTTTTGTAATTCTTGGATGAGTGTTTGATATATCCATACCATATCAGAATAACCTTGATAATTGCTTCTCTCAGAATATCTAAATTCATACTATTTTCCCCCCTGTTAATTCATCAATTAGTTAGATAAATGTGCACTATCAATGACTGGGGATTTGTCAATTTTCCTTGCAATTCTGATTTTTACTTTTTATATTTTGAAACTGTTTTGTTAGTTATATATGTATTTCTATTTCCTAATGAACTGAACTTTTTTTAGATGGTGAATATTTTTACCAAAAAAGATTTTAATCTAAAAATGTGTCTCTGATATTAGTATTTGTAAACTAGCTTTATTCTGACTGATGTTTGCCTTGTGTGTACTTTCCTCGTTGTTATGTGCTTTATAATTAGATTTTATGTATTTACTTAATTTCTTCTAGTTTTTCTCCTGCACAACTTTTTTATTTCCATTTGTCCGATTGACCAAGCTGTCTTTATGTCATCTTTTTTCCTCTCTACTGTTTCAGAAGATTCTGTCTATGGCTATTCTTTTGCAATTACTATCTTTGATATTTTAACAAGTGCTAACTTCTAAAGTTAAATATTTCTGCTTTTTTCCTGGAATCTCTCTTCCCCTATTATTTTTGTTACCCATCCTTCCAAAGTTAGCCCAAAGGCCACCTCCTCAACGATGCCTGTTCTGACTCCCCAGACTAAATCAGACACCCCTAAACTTGTCTTTCAAAGCACTTACCAGGGGTTATGCCACATACTTGTGAAATCAGTCACTGACCCCTACCTTCCTTAATTCCTGTAAGGGCTGTAATGCCTGAAAGGGTAGGCATTGGCTGTGCTGCTCTCTATTCTCCTCCTAAGGAGCAGCCCAGTGCCAGAACATGCCAGGCAACAAACTATGTTGAAGGCAAGAAGGCAACAGGGGGAGGGAGAGAAGGCAGCGTGGGTGGTGATGCTGAGAGATGAACCCACAGGGATGCTGACTCTGGGAAAGTCGCACACTTCCGTCAGTTGGGAATCACATTCTCCTGCGAAAACCAAAACAGAGACAATGATGGACAAAAATGGGAAATTCACTTCTTTTTCATGTTATGAAGTCTGGAGGCAGAAGTCCTGGCTTAATAAGAGGGCTCCATAAAGTCAAGAAGGACTCAGGCATTTTTCCCTCCTCCACCTCTATTATCCTTGCCTGTTGCATGCTAAGTTGCTTCAGTCATTTTTGATTCTTTGTGACCCTGTGGACTACATCCTGCCAGGCTCCTCTGTCCGTGGGATTCTCCATGCAAGAATACTGGAGTGGGTTGCCATTTCTGTCTCCAGGGGATCTTCCTGACCCAGGGGTCAAACTCCGGTCTCCTGCATTACTGATGGATTCTTTATCGTCTGAGCCACCGGGGACACCCTTACTATCCTCAGCTCATGGCTCAGATCCTGAGATTATGAGTCCAAGATGGTAGCTGGAATTTCAACCATTACAATCAAGTTCCAGGCAGGAATCTGGAAGTGGGAGGGAAGGGCAAGAAAGAGCATGCCCAGTTAGTTGTTGCCTCTCTTAGGAAGCCTTTCTTGGAATTTCAAGGACTTATATCTTATTCATCATGGCTAAGTTCCATGGTCAAGCCTAGATGCAAGAAAAACAATTTTTTTTCAAAGCCAAGACGACTGCAATTTAAATATAATTGTGGGGGGTGTCCTGTGTTGTTAAGGCTGATGGGAGTCGGGGTAGCGTTTGTAGGTGATCATTGCAGTACAGTGATGTAGACTAGGGTTGACAGGGAGGCTGGTAAGAGGAGGGAAAGAAACTGACATTCTGAATTAAGGCAACAACACGGGCACAGAAAGGAGGGTCTGAAATGAGATTTGACAGAAGGTGCGATAGGGCTCTTAACAGCTCATCTTCTCACTGAGTTGCTCCAGGAGACACTTTGCCTATTGGTATAATTTCACTTAGTAGAGAGGCTTTTCACTGAACTCAAGGTCATTATGAGTTGATCTCCCTGGTAAATGCTGGAATACACGACTAATTTGTGTAGGATGAGTACTCTCTTCGAAAATGTTTTTCCAAATGTACTTATTTCCCCTGAAAGCTCTATTTCCAAAGACAGATGAATATAAAGGACAATGATTAATAAGCACAAACATAATTTTTTTAAAAAATATAGTCATTCTTTGCATATAGATACTCCACATACATATAAGGTTCAATGTCAGAAAATGACCCACAGGAGTGCTTTATCTCCATGTTCCAAACAAATTGCATTTCCTCTAGATAGTCCCAAAATCTTTGAAATTTTGCATTTTTTTCCCTTTCCCCATATTATACTTATAAAAAGATGACTTGAGGTATTTTGAGCACACTGATTTTATTTTAAGGAAACTGGGATGCTAGAAACATACATACATCTAGACATTTAAACATCAACACCAGGAAAAATACGTTCAGATTTCCAGAATACTTTGTTCTTCTGGATACACAGTTGAAGTAAAAACAAATCTTTTATTAATAGGCCCTTATTAAAAGTGAGATTAATTGCTAAGATTATGTGAGATTAATTTTCCTAAGTAAAAAATAAGGGAGCATTTCTTAATGAATATGTGCTCGGGTTGCTGTACCCTTGAGTTTTTGCTGAAGTTCTTGGTGGGTAGGATTTAGGCAGGCTGCTCCTTCGAAAGTGGCTGTGAGGGGTGGGAAGGTGGTTTTCACCTGTGAAGTGAGTTTAAGCGAGATCACAGGTGAATCAAGCTCACCTGGATGGAGCAAGGCCGCGCTGCTCTGTGCTGACCTGAACAACTGGCAGTGGTGAAGCACATTCCCTTGACAGACACGGAAAGCTCAGTGAGTCCCTGGATGCAGCGGGTGGAAACTGGGACCCAAGGAAGGAGCCGGGGTGGAATGTTCAGGAGACTGGCAGAGCCCTGGTGCCGACCTGGTGGGCCAGGTCTTCCCAGTTAAGGTCCAGGAACCTGCACGTTGTCCCACGCTCATTCTCAGATGTGCCATGACTATTCTTTCTAGTCTGTCCTAGTTTGGGAGCCGATTTTAGAATAAAGCAGGTCTGCTTACCTTTGCCAGGGGAGTGGGCTGCTGCACTGAAAGGGGAGTGAGTGTTTCTTGGAGTTAAAAAAAAAGAAAGAAAAAAAAAAAAGCTAAAGATTTTCTGGTGAAGCTCAAGGGATGTGATTAGGAGCTGACGGCTCCCTGAGCTCTCCTTTCTTGGTGATTCAGTCACCTGCAACTGTAACTGTGAGTCTTCCAAATATTTAAAACTGCTGAACAAAAAACAGCACCAGGTAGCTTTAGTGACACATAAAACTCCCTATCTTTCTCTCAATGTTTGGCCATTTTAAGAAAAAAACCCCCAACAAACTAATGGGGTTGATCAGATGATCTAGTCAGTTTCTCAATGCCATGGATCCAAAGGAAGCAAAACGGGGTGAAAAGTGAGCACTTGTGTTTGGTGACTGTAACATGCTCCCTGTTCATCGGTAGGAAAATCCAGTTCTGATGGAAACGTCTAGAACCACAATTTCTGTGCTGAGGTTTTTCATGATCTGGATACAATCTCATTGCATTGTTAGTATCACAGACAGCAAGGTTTCCTGTTAAGGTCACTTCTGACCCACAGCAGCATGGCAGTCTCCTCTGGGTGATTTCTCTACCACCGTCTCCTGGCTCCTTTCAACTGAGGTGGCAGTTTAACCACGAGGCTGAAATTCAAACACAAGGGAGGAAGGTAAAGACAAGACAAAATCAGTTATTTGTTTCAGAGATGTAAGAGACTCCTCCCATTTCCAGGCAGAAACTGAGGTGAATCAGGAAATGGATGGCGTTTTTCAAATCACATGAATCAGCGCCCCAGAATTCATCATTTTCACCAAGTGTTTGGTTGGTCTTTTCATTCCTTGACATTACGGCTCACCTAATACAGTTTAAAATCACTGCAGATGTTGACTGCAGCCATGAAATTAAAGGATGCTGACTCCTTGGAAGGAAAGTTATGATCAACCTGATAGCATATTCAAAAGCAGAGACATTACTTTGTCAACAAAGGTCTGTCTAGTCAAGGCTATGGTTTTTCCAGTGGCCATGTATGAATGTGAGAGTTGGACTGTGAAGAAAGCTGAGTGCTTAAAAATTGATGCTTTTGAACTGTGGTGTTGGAAAAAGACTCTTGAGAGTCCCTTGGACTGCAAGGAGATACAACCAGTCCATCCTAAAGGAGATCAGCCCTGGGTGTTCATTGGAAGGACTGATGCTGAAGCTGAAACTCCAATACTTTGGCCACCTCATGCAAAGAGTTGACTCACTGGAAAAGACCCTGATGCTGGGAGGGGTTGGGGGCAGGAGGAGAAGGGGACGACAGAATGTGAGATGGCTGGGTGGCATCACCAACTCGATGGACATGAGTTTGAGTAAACTCTGGGAGTTGGTGATGGATAGGGAGGCCTGGTGTGGTGTGATTCATGGGGTCGCAGAGTTGGACACGACTGAGAGACTGAACTGAACTGAATACAGTTTAGAGAGAGCTCCAATTTTATGTTTAAAAGAAGATAACCAAACACTTTCATTGTGAAATGAGTCCCTCTAGTTTTGACTGTGATGAGAAGCAGCTTAATGTCACATGGGCTTCAGCTAAGACTTATCAAAGAAAAAAAAAAAAAAACTCAGAAATTGCATTTGGGAAAAGAACACACCTGTGGATTCTTTTAAATGAGTTTTGTTGTAGAGAGACTACTTCCGTGCAGGGCCTTGGGTGAATATTTCACTTGTACCAGTTTCTTTTTCTGTTAATGTTTACAAAGGATGTATGTGCCTGCAGGTTTGTTTAAGTTCCTGACAAGACTATAGCTCAGAAAAGTTCAAGAACTTTCTCCAGGTTGCAAGGTAAATCATGACTTCAGTTTAGTTCAGACTTAGCTTTAAAGGTGCATCTGAAATAAAATTATTTGGTTTCTCCCATTCCTCACCTCATTTTTATTATTCATTTATTTAGAATTCATTATCACTAAAAATACATATTTTAACAACGCTTTGGTGTAGTCTGTAAGTTCCTGTCAAATTGACCCCCCCCCCCCAAGTGCCACACACACATACACATGGGCTTCCCTTGTGGCTCAGCTGGTAAAGAAACTTCCTGCCATGCAGGAGACCTGAGTTCGATCCCTGGGTTGGGAAGATCCTCTGGAGACGGGAATGGCTACCCACCCCAGTATTCTTGCCTGGAGAATCCCATGGAGAGCCTGGTGGGCTACAGTCCACGGGGTCTCAAAGAGTTGGAAACAATTGAGTGAATAACACTTTCACTCCTTCCACAGACACATAAAGTTACATAATTTGTCGAGTTAAATGTTATCAGCCGTCTTTGGGTGATACTTCCTTCTCCCTGCTTAGCCCTCTATATGCTGAGATTAATTAATTAATTTTTTAATGCCTTTAACTGTAGTGTTGAGGGGCAAAGGACAAGAAGCAGTTAAACACGTTGGATTCTAGTTTCTGTCTCCCTTTGCCCCAGCAGCTGGAGGGTCCAAGGTCCACAGAGCCACCCTTGGATGGTGTCAGGTGTGAGGCTGGGTTCTCCTTCCCTCTCCCTCCGGCCAGGAGCAGAGCAGCCTGGCTTGACCTTGGCCAGCCTCCGCCCTCCCCAGGAAGCGCTCTTGGGTCTCCCTGCCACGTTGGCAGGAGAATCAGAATGTCGGGAATGGAGCTGGTGCCCCACGTGCCCAGCACAGAAGGAGACCTATTAAGCTTTTCCTGAAGGCCCCAGGAGTCCAGCAGCTGCCAGGCACCTGGCTGAGTGCCCCCGGCACAACCCCGGGGAAGAAAGCATCTCAGGCGCCCGCCCAGCTACTGATATTTCCTCCGGACATCTTAAGGAAATCCGAGTGAGGCCCTGAGTTGTATCTCCAACCGCTCCATCACCGGCCCTACAGAGAGACTGGAGATTTCAGGCTGGGCTGGGCTTCCACGGAAACCCGCGGGATTGCTTTCATTTAATTATTTTATTAAAAAATTTTCTAGAAAATAAAGATAAATAAAAGAAAATAAAGATAAATCAAAGTCAGTTTGTTTTTCTGTTGTCTTTCTCCTGGACCTGTGTGGCTACGCCGGGAGCTGTGACACTTCCAGCCAGCGACGGGCTCTTTATCGTTACAGATGAACGCGGGGCCCAGTTCACGGCCCACGCGGCCACCTGCAGTACCACTGTCACCATTGTCACTGCAGTACAAGGGCCACGGTGGGGCCTTCATGAATTTCCTCACCCCAGGGAAGCTTGAAAGCCACGCTCTGAAGCCCAGTTGGAGAGAAAAGGGCCCAGAGAGACTGTCCCCCACCCCCATCCAGCAAGGTTAGGCGCAGCCCTTCAGTGTTCCTTCCCAAAGTTTTGCAACCAAGTACCAGCACACTTTCCCCCCCGTCCCTCCCCAACAAATTCCAGAAGTCTTGAAAGGTATTCTGCTTTTCAACTACGAATCTTTTTCGCCTGAGTACTCGCTCAATAAAGGCGAAAGAACCGGCCGAAGTGCAACAAGTAACATTTGCCCATAACTGGACGAGAAGACTGTCCATCTGGGACATTGTCTTCTCTTATCACGCAGCCTGGCCACTCGGGGATCCCCTGACCTGCTTCCCTGGTTCGCCGGATTTGTCCGCTTCTCTAATTCAACGCTGCAAAAATTGACCCCATCTAGCTGGGAGGCGCAACCCCCTCTCCCCCCCGCCCCATCTCCATGCTCCGCCAAGAACCCGCAGCAACTTCCCTCGGTCTTTGGCGAAGTTTCCAGCGCTGAGCACACGACAGGAACAAAATCGCACACTCGGAGTCCAGAGGATCCCCGCGGCCGCTGCCCACCCTCACCCCCCATCCCCCGGCCGGATTAGCCGGGGAGTGGGGGCCGCGCACGTACCTGGAACTGAGGTCGCTGGAGTGGACGCGCCACGTCCCAGGGCTCGGCCCGCGCCGCCTGCGGCCCTTTATACCACCCCCCACCCCCACCCCCACCCCCAGCAGCCACATGGGGCTGGTGCACTGGGATGACCCAGAGGGATGGTATGGGGAGGGAGGAGGGAGGGGGATTCAGGATGCAGAACACGTGTATACCTGTGGCGAATTCATGCTAATGTATGGCAAAATCAATACAATATTGTAAAGTAATTAACCTCCAATTAAAATAAATAAATTTTTTTTAAAAAATCCTCCAAGCTAGGCTTTAGCAGTATGTGACCAGGACTTCCAGATGTACACACTGGATATAGAAAAGGCAGAGGAACCAGAGATCAAACTGCCAAAATTCACTGGCTCATAGGGAAACCAAGGGAATTTCAGAAAAAAAATCTACTTCTGCTTCATTGACTGTGCTGAAGCCTTTGACTGTGTGGATCACAACAAACTAGAAAATTCTTAAAGAGATTAGAATACCAGACCACCTTACCTGCCTCCTGAGAAACCTGTATGCAGGTCAAGAAGCAACAGTTAGAACTGGACATAGAAAAATGGACAGGTTCCAAATAGGGAAAGGAGTACGTCAAGGCTATATATTGTCACCTTGCTTATTTAACTTCTATGCAGAGTACATAGGGGAAATGCCAGGCTGGATGAATCACAAGCTGAAATAAAGATTACTGAGAGAAACATCAACCACCTCAGATTTGCAGATGATACCACAGAAAGTGAAGAGGAACTAAAGAGCCTCTTGATGAAAGTGAAAGAGGAGAGTGAAAAAGCTGACTTAAAACCTAATGTTAATAAACCCATGCACCTATGGGTACCTTATTTTTGACAAAGGAGGGAAGAATATACAGTGGGGCAAAGACAGCCTCTTCTCTAAACGGTGATGGGAAAACTGGACAGCTACATGTAAAAGAATTAAATCAGAACACTTCCTAACACCATACACAAAGATAAACTCAAAATGGATTAAAGACCTAAATGTAAGGCCAGAAATTATAAAACTCTTAGAGGAAAACACAGGCAGAATATTCTATGACATAAATCAAAGAAAAATCCTCCATGGCCCACCTCCTAGAGTAATGGAAATGAAAATAAAAGTAAACAACTGGGACCTGATTAAACTTAACAGCTTTTGCACAGCAAAGGAAACTATAAGCAAGGTGAAAAGACAATCCTTAGAATGGGAGAAAATAATAGCAAATGAAACAACCGACAAAGGATTAATTTCCAAAATATACAAGCAACTCATACAACTCAATGCCAGAAAAACAAACAGCCCAATCAAAAAGTGGGGGAAAGACCTAAACAGACATTTCTCCAAAGGAGACATACGGATGGCTAACAAACACATGAAAAGACGCCCAACGTTGCTCATTATTAGAGAAATGCTAGTCAAAACCACAGTGAGATATCACCTCACACCAGTCAGAATGGCCCTCATCAAAAAGTCTACAACAAGAAATGCTGGCGAGGGTGTGGAGAAAAGGGAGCCCTCTTGCACTGCTGGTGGGAATGTAAATTGATACAGCCACTATGGAAAACGGTATGGAGATCTCTTTAAAAACTAGGAATAAAATCACCATAGGACCTAGCAATCCCACTCCTAGGCATATTCCCTGAGGAAACCAAAATTGAAAAAGACACATGTATCCCATTGTTCATTGCAGCACTGTTTATAAAATAGCTAGAACATGGAAGCAACCTAGATGTCTATCGACAGATGAATGGATAAAGAAGTTGTGGTACGTATACACAATGGAATACTACTCAGCCAGAAAAAGGAACGCCTTTGAGTCAGTTCTAATGAGGTGGGTGAACCTAGAAGCGATTATACAGAGGGAAGTGAGTCAGAAAGAGAAATCAGGACTCAGGCACAGGAGCACACACTATTCAACAGGATCAGGGGCCAAGCAGGTGCCCAGACGTTCCCACATCACTTTCCAGAACTTTCTGGAGGCCCTGATGCACATTTGGTGGAGCACCACCCTGCCTGACATGTTTGGGTTCGCCTCCAGTACCAGACATGGGGCCCTGATGCCTGGGCCTCTGGCCCACCATGAAAGCTCCACCCCTTTCCCTGGACCTACATCACTGCCAGAATCTCAGTCCAGCGGTGCGGGAGGGAGACAGCCCTCAGCACTCCTCCAGCAGTTGTATCACTGCCCCTCACCGCAGATCCTCTGGCCACCTGATGCGAAGAGCTGACTCACTGGAAGAGACCCTGAGGCTGGGAAAGACTGAAGGCGGGAGGAGAAGGGGACGACAGAGGATGAGATGGTTGGATGGTGTCACCGACTCGAGGGACATGAGTTTGAGCAAGCTTCAGGAGCTGGTGATGGATGGGGAAGCCTGGTGTGCTGCAGTCCATGGGGTCGGCAAGAGCTGGACACGACTGAGCGACTGAACCAACCAAAAAGACGAGGAAACGGGGTGGAAGGCAACTGTATGAGGTCCTAGAACGGCCAGAACAAGTGACCACAAAGAGGGGGCTTAAGACAACAGGAGCTTGCTCTCTTCCAGTTCTGGACACCAGGAGTTTGAGATCAAGGTGTGGGCAGGCCGAGCTCCTGAGGCAACGTGGGCAGATCTTCCCAGGTGCTTCCGGCTTCCGTTGCCATCCCTGGGTTTGTGATTGCATCACCCCAACCTCCGCCTTCACTAGCACTGGCCATTTCTCTGTGTCTCTGTATCCCAAACATTCCTCTTCTTTCTCTCAAAGGACACCTGTCACTGGATTCAAGGCCCATCCTAATCCATGGTCATCTCACCTTGCAATGCCTTCCCTGATGGCATCTGCATAGACCCCATTTCCAGTTGAGCCCCCATTCTGAGTTTCTAGGCCAACAAGAACTTCGCGGGATACACACTGACAACTTGCCTAAGGTCACCTGGCTCCTAAGAAGCCAGGGTGAGGTCTGATCCTGTCCACACTCTCATCCCTCCACAGCCTGCCTCGAAGTCAGTGTCTAAAATCAAGGCACAGTCATCCTGGTGTGGTCATGGGCCAGTCCTGCAAGACAGGTTCCTCCACAGAGCTGGGCCAGCCACACCACCCTCAGAGTCATTCTGCTGGCCCCGGAAGGTCAGGAGCTCATTTTCCCAGGCTCCTGAGCAAGGCACAGCTATCGGACCCAGGCAACACTGGGAGGCACAGGGAAACTCTGCTGTGGGTTCCTCAGAGGGTGTCTGTTCTCTGAGGAGAGGAACGAACAGGTGACACCCTGTGCTAGGCTGGACTGTTCCAAGATCCCTGCCCCACAGTATGCATGCCCCCTCTAAGCTATTTCAACAAACACCACTCCAGGTGCTGCTGTGAAGGAGCTCAGCAGAAGGAAGTTAGGTCCCAGATCAGTTAACTATGAGTTCACTCACTAACGAGGAGATCCTCCTGGTTGGAACTGGCCTAATCAGGTGAAACCTTACAAGGGAGGGGGCTCTTCCTGGCCAAAGAGATTTTAAGCATAAAAGTGAGTGGACATGAGATGCCATGTGCCCCTAGGGGCCAGCCAGCCAGAAAACAGCCCAGAATCACAAGGAAATGAATTCTGCTAGCAACCTGGATGAGCTTGGAAAAGACCCTGAGAGAATTCAGCCTGATGGCACATGGATTCCAGCTCTTGAGACCCTGAAAAGAGAATCCAGATCTATAGAATTCTGATTTATAGGACTATGATCTAACATACGGGCATTAATTTAAGCCACTGAGTTTGTGATAATTTACAACATAGTAGTGAAAAGGGAAAAAAAAACACACACATACAATCCTCACGTTCTTTCCACCTTGAACACGATGGCTGGAGCTGTGGAAGCCATCCTGTGAGCATGAGGCAATAAGCCTTAGAAAGATCTTTATCCCATGCTCAAGAAAGATCTAGACAGATAGAGCCATGTTCCTGTAGTAGATTGTAAGAAACTGTCCCAAATGAGTCGGGGACCCCTCATTAACAGCAAAGTCTTCTTTTCCCATCCCTTGGAACTAGGCTGACCTTATGTCTGGCTTTGTACAATAGAACATGCAGAATGTAACACTCTGGAGCTGGTGAAAACAGCCCTTATCAAACCTTGTAGCATCTCCTATTCCCCGAAGGGAACCCTGCCACTGTATGAAGGAGCTCAGGCAACCCACATGGAGAAAGAGGCCTTCAGAATGAGATGTGACAAAGAGAGCATGCCCTCAGGAGAGAGAAAAGCATGGTCCCAGACAGACAACATTACTAGAAGAGAGAAGCCCCATTCCAGCCAGCCCCCTGGGACATCAGGCACACAGATGAAGCCAGACTGGATCCTCCTGTCCTGGCCAACACCAGGTGGAGCAGAGATGAGCCTCTCATACTGACACTGCTTGAATTCCTGCCCACGGATTGTTCCACTGGGCCACTAAGTTCTAGGGCTACTGGGCTACTTGTATAACTGACTGACACAGACCTGCTGAGTCTGCCGAGCACTGCCATCATCCACACTGAAATGGCTCCTCCAGGCCTGTTGCTATTCAATGGTTAAATGTCTGCTTCATCAGCTGACTTGTGACACCCAAGTGGAAAAAGACCTTCTGGCCCTGGTCTCACAGCTGTACTCCTCAGCATCCCTCTCCCCTACCTGCTGCACTACCAGACTCTAGGGGCAGCCTTTGGCCTCCCCTTAGGCACACTTTTGAGCTTGCACGCAGCTTCTTCCCATCCTTGTACCACATCATCTCCATCTGGGCCTGGCCACCTCACAGCTCAGCACAGCACTGGCCCCCACCTCGGCCTGTACCTCCCTGAGTTCTGGCTGCTCCCTGGCAAACATCACTGAGGACTCCAGGGACAGGGAGGGATACACAGTCAGAGGTTCTGCCCAGGAGAGGTTTTCCAAGTCTGGAGTCATGACAGAGCTGTGCTCTAGACGCTGGCAGTCTCAGATCCACCATGAAAGTCCTTTGTGATTGGCGGCTGCACATGGACCCTCCATGGGCACAGGCGGTCCAGGTACTCCAAGCCCTCCTAGGTGTGAGGGGAAGCAGCCTCAGCGCCCCTGATGGGCAGACAGCCCTAGGGCCTGTGTTCAGATGTAAGGACACATCAAGGACAAGGCAGAGACCCTCCTGAAAGCCAGGACGGGGCAGAGCTGGACTTGGAGAATCTGCCAAGAGATCTCAATGGCTTCGAGAAAAAGCCAGGGCCTCAGACTTACCAAGGTCCAAATCTAACCTTCCAAGGATACTTCCAAGACTTCCCAGATCTGCTCTGCCTTATTTCCTCATCTTTACAAAGAAGACACAGGTTTTTAATTTCCTCATTTTTTATATTACAAACCTGTGTTCCTGCTATATATACACACACACATATATACGTACATATGTTTTGTGGGCAATTTCTTTACCCAAATCCAGGAGTAACTACCCCTACTCCCAAGCATTCTCAGAAGAAATGAAGTGGGAGAGTTTGGCCTTGTAGCCGGAAGCAGACAGAACTGCTCCCTACAAACCAAGCCTAGGAGGCAGTGCGTCACCACAGACACACAATCAGGAGCCCAGAGTCCTCACCCGCTCAGCACCCATGGGTGCCCTCACCCTGCACAGTGCCTGACGTGGCCGCCAAGCAGTGCCGTGTGTCTACATCCTCCTGGGAGAAGGGCTGGCAGGAGGAGCCGAGCTCCACGCCATCCTCGTACCCGGGAATGTGAGCATGGGCGTCTGAGGTCCCGAGTTCCAAGTGGGCTGGCCTCCCTGCCACGGCACCCACAGCCGTGTCCTTGTGCAAGGAGGGTGTGAGGCCTACAAGGGCACACAGGCAGCTCAGGGAGCTGACAGCCCTCAGCACACACGTGCCCACACAGCTAGTAACCGAAGATGCTCCGGCTTCAGAATCAGGGCAGACAGCAGCCCTCGCCCAGACCTGGAGACCGAGCAGACTTTCGACCACCAAGTGCCGCCCTCCCCTGCTGAGCAGAGAGTGGGCTGGGCTCCTGGCTCCCCACCCTACCCTCAGGGGCGACCTGATGGCCTAGCCTCCTCAGAGCTGCCTAGACCTCTGCTGTCTGCACGTGCTCACCCAACACCATCCCATCCCCTGCTGTCGCCACGGGGTGGGCCGAGCACCCCCCAACACACCTCTGACCTCCCACAGGGTAACCTGAGGCTTGGCAGAGCTGCTCCCCGCCCCACCACGGGGACCAAGGACAGCGGCTCCTGCCACTCAGGGCTTATCCAGAGTTGAGGGGGGGAGAGCGACACACACACACACACAGTCGTGTCACCTTGCACCAACAGCTGGTAGGCAATGCGGTCCCCGCGGCTGACACACTCGTACAGGCCCGCATCTTCTCGCTTCACGTCCCGCACGAGCAGCACCCGCTGCCCAGCTGAAGTCTGCACCTCATACTTGGGGCCGGGAGACAGCGTGTGTCCGTCCTTGAGCCACGTCACGGCTGCCGCCTGGTCCGACAGCTCGGCCAGGAGCTGGGCCTCCTCGTGCAGCCGGGCCAGCACCTCCCGAGCGGCCGCTGCTGGTGCCGGACACTTGGCCGTCAGCTCCAGGGCCGCTGGAAGTCACAGACAGGGGGTGGAAGTGAAGAGGGTGGCGAGAGGAGAGTGATCAGAGGAGGAGGGTGGGGAAGTGGGAGGAAGGCGTGGACAGCAGGGTGTGGATGCGAGGAAGGGGCTGGGGGGTAGAAAGAGACAGCAGCGGACAGAGGGGGAAGAGCCGGATATCGTGGAACAGACGCCGAGAGGCAAGAAAAGAAGACACAGGACAAGAAAAGGAATCAACGAGAAGGGAGGAGGGGAGAGGGGAGGGAAGCGGCCGGGGCTCAGACACAGAACGGAAGCTTGGCGCCATCAGACTCCTTAGACCCTCCTCCACTCACACCCAGTGGCCCTGCACGCCCCACCACCTGGCCCCACGCTATCCAGCCGCTCTGGGAGCCACACCAGATCTCCCAGGATCCCTGTGACTACAGGGACTCTGTCTCACCCCTATCCCTTGGGAAACACGGCCTGGAGAAGCCCTGGGGTCACAAGATGGGGTCCCTACCTCGGACCTCCATGCGGATGCTGCTCTCGATGCCATTGGCCACGAACTTGAGCTCCGCCCCATGCAGGCTGACAGGCACCGAGCGGATGGTGAGAGTGTGGCGGGTGCCATCCCGCTGTATCACATACACGCTGCTGGCCTTCAGGACCCGCCCGTCCAGGAACCACTCCCCTGATGAGGCCATAGTGAGGTCCACAGAGAAGGTCACCTCGCCGCCTTCCACTGCCTCCACTGCCTTCAGAGGTGTTTTCACAGCCAGCTGGGGAGCTGTGGAGTGAGAGCTTCAGGAAGTAGCTGGAACCCTCCCCTCCTCTCCTCCAACACCTAACCCGAAATAACCTCTCCTCTAGGAAGTCCACTGGGCAAGCACAAGCAAGACCTAGGGTGAAGTGAGAACAAGTTGGAGCTACCCAAGATCCCCTTCAGCTCCCACAGACCCAGTAGGTAGCCCAGTGCCCTGGGGCTGGTGGGCACAGACAGTTCTTGGGGGCTTGAGTCCTGTGTCAGGGTCACCTGACCTTCCCACCAAAGAGTCTTCAAGAGCATCAGGATCCTGGGCCCGCCCCCTTCCACAAAGAGGATGCAGGAGCCACGCTGGCCTCTCCAGCACTGGGCTACACTCTAGGTCTGGGCAATTCAGAGGCAGATGGCCCCACAGACCACTGTCAGGGTGCCGTGGAGACGAGAGCCTTCAGCACTTACCCAGGTGTACAGTTCCTGGGAATTCGAGGTAGGGGCTCTGGCCAAAGCTGTTCACAGCTGACACCCTGAACTGGAACTCCCCCTCCTCAGCCACGCCAGCCACAGTCAGCTCAGGCATGGTCACCCACTCATCATGGCACCGGCTCCACGTGTAGGCGCCCAGCCTCTTCTTCTCCACCAGGTAGCCCTCGATGGTAGCAGGACGGTCCCCGGCAGGTGGTGGGGACCAGCCAAGAGTCACGGAGCTCTCTGTCCGGGCCTTTACCACGGGGGCTTCAGGAGCATGCAGGGGCGGCCTCCTGGGGGCTGAGCAGAGCACAGGCCCATGTCACCAACTGGGAACCCCCTCCCCAACCCTGGCTCCCATACCACAGGAGGGAGAAGTTCTTGTGCAGAGGGTAGGGTGGGGGCACTGCCCTGGTGGTCTGGAATGGACACAGCCCAAGGGGCCTGCCAGCCCCAGAGCGTGCTGTGGGCCCAGCACCCCGGTCTCAGCCCTGTGGCCATTTCTGTCTGCAGTGGAAACAGCACCCGGGCCTCGGAGGCCACACCTGGCCCAGGGCCACCACAAGCTGTCCACGGGGCCTGGAAAGGGACTCCTTCCCGTTCTCAGCCTTGACCCCCTCTGTGCATTGGGATCTTGGGCTGGATGACGGTTAAGGCAAGGCACAAGGACCCTTTCAAGGGTGCTGAAACCCGCACACCCCTGACCCCAGCAAAGGGCTGACCCTGTGCCAGCTGGTCTCAGCACCAAAGGCCAAGAAAGAGGACACATGCAATGTTCCCCTACACGCTGTGCTTCTAGAACCACCTGCACCGTTTAAGTTGGTTCACAGGGCAGGGGGGCCACTAGGATTCCCACTTTGCAGACGCCTAGTGTGACCATCGTGGAGGCGGGTGTCAGAAAAATCACACCCCCGCACAGAACCAGATCTACAACCTAGGCAGTTTACAACGCACTGTGCTCCCTGCAGCAGGCGAAAACTCAGAGCAGGGCCCAGCGCACGGTGGGCAGGGACAGGGCCCCCTCTGTCTGACAGGGGCTCTCACAGCCCTTACCTGACACGCAAAACTGGGTAGACGTCTGGCAGTCCCCGGCCACAAAGGCCACCTCACCCACATCCTCCAGGCTGCACTGGGAGATGGTCAGCGTGTGGCACGTGCCCTCAGCAGTGATGGCCACCCGGCCCCCAGCCACCACCACCTTCCGGTTCCACAGCCACTGAACAGGGCCCTCTGGCTTGGCCAGCTCCACACAGAACATGGCGGTATCTCCCACTCGCACAGCTGTCTTCCTTGGGAGCTTCCGAAGGAGGTTGCCTGGGGTGGGCAGAGGAGCAGTGAGCGAGGGGAGTGGGGGTAGAGCGGGTCAGAGCAACCCCCATCGGGCTGCCCCACCCACACCTCCTTCCTGCCCCTGCGTCCAGAGCTCCCACTCCACCTCTCCCTGACCCACCCCTTGTCCTGGGATCCTGCCTGCCCCACCACCCAGGACCTCAGTCACTTGCCCAGTTCCTGGGAGACCCAAACC
>SJYX01017992.1:0-11244 GCA_006410675.1 Oreotragus oreotragus | reverse complement strand
GACTGATTTCCTTTAGGATGGACAGGTTTGATCTCCTTGCAGTCCAAGGGACTCTCAAGAGTCTTCTCCGGCGTCACACTTCAAAAGCATCAGTGCTTTGGCGCTCAGCTTTCTTTATAGTCCAACTCTCACATCCATTCATGTCTACTGGAAAAACCATAGCTTTGAGTATGTGGACCTTTGTTGGTAAAGTAATGTCTCTGCTTTTTAATATGCTGTCTATGTTTGTCATAGCTTTTCTGCCAAGGATTTTAAATATATTATGCCATTCCTTTCTGGCCTGCAAAATTTCTGCTAAAAAATAAACTCATTTCAGTTTAGTTCAGTTCAGTTCAGTTCAGTCACTCAGTCGTGTCCAGCTCTTTAGTTCCTTTGCACATAATATAACTAACTGGTTTTCTCTTGCTGCATTTAAGATTGTCTCTTTATCTTTAAATATTTAATATTTCACTCATAATATGTCTTAGTGTGGGAACTTCCCCAGTGGCTCAGGGGTAAAGAATCTGCCTACAATGCAGGAGCCACAGGAGATGCAGGTTAGATCCCTGGGGCAAGGAAGATTCCCTGGAGAAGGGTATGGCAACCCACTCCAGTACTGCTGCCTGGAGAATCTTATGGACACAGGAGTGCGGTGGGCTACGGTCTACAGGATCACAAAGCATCGGACACGACTGAAGTGTCTTCTCATCATGTCTTAGTGTGGACCTCCTTGGTTTTCTCTTGTTTGGTGCTTTCTATGCCCCTGGAGCCATCTATTTTCTTCTCTAATTTAAGAAAGTTGTCAAGTATTATTTCTTCAAATAAGTTCTCTGTCCCTTCTTTCTTGTCCTTCTGAGATCCTTACAGTTCAATTATTAGCTTGCTTAATGTCTTAGAAATTTCCTAAACTATCCTCATTTTCAAATATTTAGAAAAAGTTTTCTTCTATTTAGCTTGGATGATTTAGCTGTCTCCCAGATCACTGATTCCTTTTGTTCTCTTTCATTTAATCTACTATTGATTCCTTCTAGTTTTTCTTTTATCAATTATTTTGGTTATTATATTCTTCAGCTGTTATATTTTCGTCCTTTGTTGAATTCTCACTGTGTTCATCCACTCTTCTCTTGAGCTTGGCAAACAGCTTTATGATCATTACCTTGGATTCTTTGTGAGGTTTTTGTTACAGCCACTTTGTTGAGTTTCTTTCCTGAGATTATCTCCTATTCCTCCATTTGAAATGTATTCCTCTCTGTCCTAATTTTAACCTGTTCCCTGTGTTAATGTCTCTGTGTTAGGTGCGTTGTTTTCATTTTCTGCAGTTGGAGAAGGTGCCCTATTAGGCGCAGCAGTACACTCACCTCGGGTCACCAGAGCTATTCTATGTGGGCTCCATCTGCAGTTCTGATTTTGTGGGGCCAGTTACCGTGGTTGCCCCGATAGGGTGGGCTGCTTTTCCGTCTCATTGGCTGCGATGCTCTGCCTGATGCAGTGGCTATCGGTCAGCGGGAGGGTGGGTTCACATTCCTATGCGATTGGCTCTTTAGCCTGTGGGGGCTTAGGGGTTGTGCCAGCTTGCAGTAGACAGGGTCAAGTCCCACCCATAAGCCATAGAATTTTTATTGGGCAGCATTGTTCTGATTATTCCTCCAGCTTTCAATTTTTTTTCCCATTAAGCATGGATTTTTTTTTTCCCCAAAGAGGTATTTATCTATTAAGCTAATAAAATTTTTATTTTTGAGAGCAAAGAGACTCTATAGTCAACCTCTCTTCTCTCAGAGACTCCTTAGAATTCTCCCTTGTGGTTGAAAACCACCATTTAGATTATTTCATTCTTTAGGATCACAAACGGAATTTCTACCCCTCCATGTTTTAGGAAGGTATTTACAGACCTTGTTCCATATGGTGTATTTTTTCAACTGTGACAGAACTTTCTATGAATGACAGTGGAAGTTACATATATGAAGTGAGTGGAAAATTAATCTCAGCTGACACCAAAATTTTTCTTGAAAGATAAGTGCCTTTGTTTAGAAATATACTTTGAGAAACCTTTTAGAGTAGCATCTGAGACCCTCAAGTCATGAGCTTTGAAGATCAGCTTTAAAATGATAATTAAACTGCTCTGCCAAATGAATGTTTACGATGTAGAGGGCTGGAAAGGATTGAAGAGAAAAGAGCTGGTGAGAGAAGAGGCAGTGGAAGTCAAACAAGACAGTGGGAGACATATATTTTTTAAGTTTTTTATTTTATGTTGGAGTGTAGTGGATTAACAATGTGATAGTTTCAGGTGAACAGTGAAGGGACTCAGCTATGCATATATATGTATCCCTTCTCCCCCAAACTCTCCTCCCATCCAGGCTGCCACATAACATTGAGCAGAGTTCCATATGCTATACAGTAGATCCTTGTTGGTTATCCATTTTAAATATAGCAGTGTGTACATGTCCATCCCAAGGGACGTATTTTTAAAAGCCAAAATGTATACCATACTCCATTAAAATTTCAGTTACACATTTGTATGAGTCTGCTACTTTATGGAACATCAGTTTCTGTTACAGATGCTTTGAGGCTTTATCTAATTTATTTCTAATCCACATAACAATCCCATAATGTACAGTATATTCCCACTTGACTAATAAGGATAAGTAAGACCAGGATTCTCCATTTACATATACATTCTGTTTGACAATAACTTATTGATCACTTACTGGCTGACACATACCCGTTAGATGCTGGGGTTATCTATAGAAAGCAATGGAAGTTAAAAGTTTCTGGTCTCAGTTAGTTTACATTTATCTGCATTATGCCTGTGATGAAAGATTCAATTCTAAGTTAAATTACTTAATAGTCACAGGAATTGCATACTGTGTAATAGCTGAAAAGACTAATCATTTTTGTTATGTAAAAGTTAAAGCCCGATGGATTTTTTTTTAAAGAAAATACAGTTCTAATAAGTTAAACTCTTTAAACAAGGCTACACTTAAGAAGTTAACAATCTTGGCTTTTCTACTTCTTTATGTCTTATAATAGACCCAAGGTGGGTGGATAACCTACAACTGCGTACCTTACCATGTGTTATTGATTACTTCAGGCACCTTTCATAGCTGCTCACAGGACTTGGAACAGTGCTTTGAATTTAAAATGTCTTCTTCTGTGCTTGATGTGCCTAATTATGTCAGCACCAGCTGGAAGGAGATATTGACAAGAGAGCATAACACGGCTCTGTTCCCTACATAATTCAAATTCAGTGGCAGACTTCCACTCCCATCCCCCTTCTACCTCCATCAGAATAAAGTGGCACAAGCCTCCTGCTTCATATTTAAATGCACAAAAGAAAGGGCATGCAAAGACAGATTTTACTGTGCTTTCAATACTTCAGTATCAAAGGTCGCGAATATCAAAATTATCATCAACAGTTAAATTACCTAATAGTCACAGGAAATGCATACTGTGTAACGGCTGAAAAGACTAATCATTTTCGTTATGTAAAAGTTAAAGCCCAAAGGATTTTTTTAAAGAATTCTATATCCTTAAACTTCTATAATATGAACAATAATAAGAATACTATTTTAAAATAAAGCTATGCTAATTATTTTAATATTGCTGTATGAAATTAGCATAAGTCCCTAATGCATTATAATCTACACAAGTGCTTAAAATATGAACTGTTTATGGAAATAAACTCATACATTTCCCCCTATAGATTAGGCATGGAAAACAAACAAAAAATCTTGCTATAGAATGTAAAAGATTGTCCAATATTAAAATCCTATAAATGCATTTTTTCATTATTGAATGTTGGTGCACTAATAAAGTACATTAATACGGTACATATTTTAAGTCCCAAAGTTAACGATTTTTTCTGCTATTTTGGTTCTTATATAGGTTCTTTTGTTTGCAAGGAACAAGGATTCATTCAGGTTACCTCCTACAGGGAATCTTATAAAAATGAGGGAAACAGGAATCTTAGCCAATCCTCAAGGAAAGCCAGGGGGAAAAAAAAAGGTGTTTTAAGCAAGAATAAGAAAGACTGAACGGCCAAACCTTGTGGCAACTGGAATGCAGACTTGACGCAAATGCAAGTTGTCTCCTTGTTTCTCAGCTGCCTGGGCTCCACCCCCTGCTCTCTGTCCCTCCCATTCAGCTTTCGGTTTCTGCCTCGAATGGGCTCACTTGGGTATGTTTTCCCCTCCACTTCCACCAGCGCAAGCTACTTCTCAATGTATCTCCCAGTCTAACCCCCACCAAGAAGAAGACTGGGGATCAGTGTTACTGTGAAGAAAGACTCTGACTTCACCCCTCCTCAGAAGCCCCCAGACACCCTGAAGTTAAATGTCCAACTGATACATCACGGCGGCCAAGACCGCAGAGTCAGGTGGTAAGAGAACGTGACCGCCCAGGACCAAGCTGCTGCCTCCAGTCCTCGCTTCGGGCCATTTACTGAATTACTAATTCTTACTTCTAACACTTTCAGGGTATAACGTAGCTTCTCATATGCTGATGTGAGCACGCTATGCAATAAACGAGGAAATTATTCTCTAGGAGCTTCAGTTTTCTCAGGAGACATGAACAGCACGCAGACAAAATTGAAACCAGAAGCAAGTACATTATCTTTTGCATCAAACAACTTTGAAAAAACATAAGGGGCTTCCCTGGTGGCTCGGATGATAAAGAATCTGCCTGCAATGCAGAAGACTTGGGTTCGATCCCTGGGTTGGGAAGATTCCCCCGAGAAGGGAATGGCAACCCACTCCAGTACTCTTGCCTGGAGAATTCCGAGGACAGAGGAGCCTGGGGGGCTACAGTCCACGGGATCGCAAAGAGTCAGACACGGCTGAACGACTAACACTGTTGCTACTGCTGATAGTCAGTATCTGTCATTAAATAAAATGGATGAACTAAAAATAGGATTTAAATCTTGAGGGATTCACCAGATGAAGCTTTATCAACACAAAGTGAAGCAATTAGTTGCCTCACTGAATTATCTGAAAGGTGAGGTCAAGAACCATGAACTCAAATCAATGTGTTAGCTAGTCAATGTTTTCTTGTTGCCTATGTATTTTGGTATTATACACCTATCAATAGACATGCTGCAAATGGGCAAGGTCATGTAAATTGTTATTAATAATTTAAAATGTCAGTAACCCATTTGCCAACATTTATTGACTGATTAATATGTTATATACTCTGCTAAGTTATTTTGATATATTAGCTTATTTAACATCCCAGCCCAGTGAGGTAGCAAATATTAAAACACCCTACTTATAGTTGAGAAAATTATGTTGTAGAGAAGTTTGATTATTCGTTCAAGGTCAGTTTGCAGCTAAGGAGTGCTGGGGCCAGGATTTTATAAAGGTACTCTGGGTCTGGAAGCCTATTCTCTATATCACCATTGTAGGAGGTTCTAAAGAGAAATGTTTAAATGAATAGATCACCCTGACTTTAGTGGAAATTTTCTTCCTTACGTAATCCTGCTGAGGAAATAGAGTTTTCTTTCAACCTTTAAGTGTCTTGGTGGTCAACAGTTCAGGAAGAAGAAGAAAAAAACATAAGAAACATCTAACGAAATTGACACTGAGGATTAATTTTCAGAAAGGTTGGGTTTTTCTCCCTTATTTTCAGACTCTAAACACATATACACTTTACACTACCCAAAGTACTTTCCCATAAATTTTGTTATTAACCAAGAGTTCACTAATTATATTTGCTAAAAAAATCTTTTCTGTATATGTGTATACATACATATATATGTTTCCCAGGTGGTGTTAGTGGTAAAGAATCTGAGCAGGAGATGCAAGAGATGTGGGTTTGATTCCTGAGTCAGGAAGATCCCCTGGAGTAGGAAATGGCAACCAGCTCCAATATTTTTTTTGTGGAAAATTCCATGGAGAGAGGAGCTTGGAGGGCCACAGTCTATGGGGCCACAGAGACTCAGATGTGACTAAACACACATTACATAGATATATATGATGTCTCTGCCCATCTTGTATTAGTACTATGAGATTTTGTGTTCCTCAGCTTTTGGAAGGGAAGCTGACTCTGGTTCAGTTGATGCCAGGTCCAATTTGAGCTCTCACGATTAAGGAAAGCAGAAGTGAGCAAGGCTATCCATGTAATTGTGTGTGTGTGTGTGTTGTGGAGGGCAGGATCTCTACGTAGTATCAGAACTCTGAAAACTGTTAAATACAATGCCAATGAGCCTTTACTCAAGCACCTTAAAGTTTACTTGAAAGGCAAGAATAAAAGAAATTGTCAAAGGCACACATTTTATTCAACTTATTTTACTATAAAAACCTGCCTTTCTTGTCTTTGGGGTTTAAAAAAACCCCACAAAACTCTCTTTAATGATCAGATTATTTCTCCTACCACCACTAGAATCTTGGATATTAGAAGAAACTCTGAATCAGAAGTAAACCACATACAAACTGGGCTTTGGCTACACTGACAGTATTTTTGTCTGAGATCAGATGCTTTGGGGCAACATCCCTCTCCGTTCATGGTATCCATCATGAGGGATTTCCCATCAAAACATGTCAAAACAGGAAGGATGCAAAAATAGCGCTATAGTTTTTGTCAATTTTTTTATTTTCCTTTACCAGATTTCTTTTCTTTCTCATTTCTGTTCCAGGTGATCCTTAATCCAGGAAATGGACCTAGACTCATTAAGTTCAGAAGCGGTGTGGCTTCAATAAATTTTTGTCAGTTGTTTTTAGAACCTAACCCACTTACAAGGCATTTGAGTGTCTTCAAGATCTGTTCTTTGTCTACCTTTACTGCTAAGATTATCCCTAGCCTTATCCTTTGTATATGGAAAAATTCCAAACTTACAGAAGAATCAAACAAGTATCACAATACACATGTACCCTTCATCAAAAATAAATAAATGTTAACATCCAGTGGTGCTTTCTTCAGAACATTTTTTTTTTTTTTAAAGAAAATAAGGTCTTCATTCATTCAGCAAGTATTTCTGAGCACCTGCTGTGGGGCAGCAGTTCTTGGTGTTTAGGATTTATCAGGGAGCAAAACAGATTGCAGTTGCTGCAAATGGGAAGCTTGCGTTCTTTGTAAGCTATTTTTAAATCTTCTAGAGAGGAAATCTTACTGTCTCCTTAGACATAGAGGTCACTGTCATTAGCGTAGCAGTACTGGCCTCTCCAAACACTTACCTGTTTTCTGAGGAGGGGCTGTTTATTTTGGTGAATCTGAGAGAAAAAACAGGGTTTGGCCATTCAGCTCCTCCTCTTCAGACAGTAAAATCACAATATTGCTCTCCCACAGCACAACAATTTTACAGGGAGAAAGACCCTACAAGATTTGACCCTCCAAGAATGATCTATGTACATACGTATGATCTATTTATATACATAAACTTATGTCCAAAGCTGCTAGTGACAGTGGGGACACCTTTGTCTAAGTTTATTTTCAGTATTATGAAATCTATTTTTCTGTATCTCTACACCGCAGTCCTCAACCTAGACTTCATCAAAATAGAGGCAATATTTTTCTTTTCAGTTGTCATCATTTTTTTGTTTGTTTGTTAATTGATCCTGAGGTTAGTAAAGGAGAGAGTCAAATATTGGGACCTCTCAAATACTCTCAATAATATTTCTCTTTCAATCTTCCAAGAGCAATAGCTTTCTAATATTAGTGCATATTCTTCTGGTCTGTGGTCTTTTGTTTTTTAACTACATTTGTGTATAACCATTAAAAATTGAGTATTTATTTATGTAGTTTTAAACTTTACACATGTTCCACATGTTATATGGAACCTGTATGTAGGTGAAGATGCTACAGTTAGAACTGGACATGGAACAACAGACTGGTTCCAGATGGAAAGAGGAGTACGTCAAGGCTGTATATTGTCACTGTGCTTTTTTAACTTATATGCAGAGTACATCATGTGAAATGCTGGCTGGATGAAGCACAAGCTGGAATCAAGATTGCCAGGAGAAATATAAATAACCTCAGATGATACCACCCTGATGGTAGAAAGTGAAGAGGAACTAAAAGAGCTTCTTGATGAAGGTGAAAGAATAGAGTGAAAAAGCTAGCTTAAAACTCAGCACTCAGAAAACTAAGATCATGGCATCTGGTCCCATCATTTCATGGCAAATAGATGGAGAAACAATGGAAACAGTGACAGACTTTATTCTCTTGGGCTCCAAAATCCCTGCAGATGGTGATGGAAGCCATGAAATTAAAAGATGCTTGGTCCTTGGAAGAAAAGCTATGACAAACCTAGACAGTATATTAAAAAGCAGAGACATTTCTTTGCTGACAGAGGTCCATCCAGTCAAAGCTGTGCTTTTCCTAGTAGTCATGTATGGATGTGAGAGTAGGACCATAAATAAGGCTGAGCACTGAAGAATTGATGCTTTTGAACTGTGGTGTTGGAGAAGACTCTTGAGAGTCCCTTGGACTGCCAGGAGATCCAACCAGTCCATCCTAAAGGAAATCAGTCCTGAATATTCATTGGAAGGACTGACACTGAAGCTGAAGCTCCAATACTTTGGCCACCTGATGCGAAGAGCTGACTCATTGGAAAAATCCTGATGCTGGAAAAGATTGAGGGCAAGAGGAGAAGGGGATGATATAGGATGAGATGACAGGATGGCATCACCAACTCAATGGAGATGAGTTTGAGCAAGTTCCAGGAGACGGTGAAGGACAGGGAAGCGTGGTGTGCAGCAGTCCATTGGGTCATAAAGAGTCAGACATGACTGAGCGACTGAACAAGGAGAGCAAAAACTATATGATATATATTCAACTGGGTGTTTCTTTTCCACTGAATTTTGTTATTAAATTTTATTCATGCTAATCTATGTTTAGCCAGTTTGTCTATGATAACTGTATAATTTTGTATCATATAAACACAACAAAATTTCCCCCCTTTCCCTCTGTGGCCAGACTTGCTCGAGCTGTCGCTCGCTTTTCGACGCACAGCGTACTCTGCTCTCTGCCTTTGATTCTGTTGAATATTCTGCCATAAATACCTGCCTGTACTCAGCTCAGCCTCATCCCCATGCCCTAAGCCTTTGGCCTGACGCCAGCTTTTAGGACTCAACTCAGGCACGTTGTCTTCTTTCAGGAAGGCTTTCCCAATCTGCATCAGACCATTGCCTTGTCCAGATCATAGGGATTGGATTCACATTTCAGAAACAAGGCCTGAATTTGAAAGGATTTCTAAGCTGGATTGAGTCTCTGTGTAAGTGAAATATTTGCAAGGTTCATTTTGTAAATTCTCTGCGTTACATCTCAGCGAGATTAAAATTACAAGAACGCTTTTCTCCATTGTTGGTAGGTTTGTCTCTCCAAGACTAGTTTAGAAAAGCTAAATTGGTAATGAAGCCAAATATGCATCTCATACTCTCTTTTCTATCATGTCACACTGAATAATTTCTATTTAGAATATTAAAATATCCCCCGATTTAAAATCTCTCAGTGAGATCAATGCCAGAAGGCACACAGAAAAGTGAAGAAAAAAAAAAAAAGATCTTTTTTGAATTAGCAAGTGGGCAGCATTTTGTTTTAAATAAAGGGCACTGCTTTGAAAAATATACTTTGTTCATTTATTGTGATGGCTGTACTCTAGTTTAAATTATTTATAATGATACTTTATACCATATTTTATAATCTGTGTAATATGAGTCCTCACTAAAGCTCTATGCTATTAAATCTTTGTTGAGAAGCCTTGAAGATCACTAGTTTTCAGTGAGGATTTCCAGAATTAGTAAAAGACTTAATATGCTTTTAGGGTATAGTATACATGATAAATTAAGTTCTGAGGAATATATATATGTTTGCATAGCTAAGGGAAGTTTTGCTTTATTTTATTAAGTTTTATTTGGGAAAAAAGATGTTTTTGTTTCTGATATATAAGGTGTTTTGTGGGTAACATTCATTAGGGTTAATGGGAGTAAGATGCAAAAATCTCTCCTGCTTTGTGAGAAGTACAGGCTCCATAATGTTTCCAGGAGGAATACTCTGAAACCTTCATAAAACATTTATATCAGTTGGATAGAAAAAAAAGAAAAGAAAAATCTCCTTTAATAAAACATTTGCCCCTATTACACTGTGCTACCATTAGAATTTTATTTATTCAAGAATCACATGCAATGAATTTGCATCACATGTACATCTTGCAAAGAATGAGAAGATACCAATGCCCTCATGTCAAACAAAGGCAGTCTTCTGCACAGTGAAAGTGAAGATTTTGGTAAAAAATTGCATGTTTCTCTGCTGTTGTGGGTTTATGTGTGTGTTATTGCTAGTTAGGGTCCCAAGACCTTTATTCAAACATTTGGCCTCAAATTAATATGAAAAGCAAGCTGAGAAAGCTTATGCTTATCTAACTTTCTGAGTGAGGGTTTAGTAAAATGATAAAACTAAAAAGATATAATGGGAAAAATAGTCCATTTAAAAAATAAAAAATATTTTTGCAGAATAGCCACACACTATTTTTATTTTGCAGTATTGTTTTTCTTTGCTTATATGTTAAATGTTATAATTTGTCTGGGATCTTAGAAATACGCTGGAATTTTGGAGAGGGTTTTTTAAATAATATACTTTTTCAAAAGTCTTTCAATAAAAATAAAAAATCACAAAAGATAAAAACCTCTTTATGTATTACTTCATGTCCGTATATATGCATATTTTTTATAAATTCTAACAAAATATTTCTGGTCCATTTTTGGTAGAGCAGTATATAGTTAATATTTATATCTCGAATGAACTATTCCATTCTTCTTGAGGAAATGTTAAAATGTTGAACATCTATGTTCTCCACAAGTAAATAACACATTGTATAGCTACATTATGACCAGATTATATCTATTAGTTACTGCTGTGCACGATGTAAATCTCTATAGAGTCCCCTGGGAAATGAGAAAATCATTTCAGACTTCAATAACTAACAATCAGTTATTGCTCTGGGCAATAATAAAGCTGAATGCAATTACCTAAAGTGAAGTTAGCAGTGTAACAAATGAAATACAGGTTTTTTTTTTCCCCTCTCTTAAAATAAATGTAGCATCTCGCCCCACACTATTATGTATTATAACAGGGTCCTCTAAACAATGTATTCTCACATAGTCTTGATACTTGAAATATATGTGATTAAAAATTATAGTTATTTTTTATGATATCACTTGATTGTTACTCAAAACATCAATAACAATTTTAAACAAACAAACAAAATCAAGTAGTATGAGTCACAAAATTGCAAAACATAAAACATTTATTTAAAACATTTCTTAGATGGCTTGTGAC
>SJYX01017989.1:0-12479 GCA_006410675.1 Oreotragus oreotragus | reverse complement strand
CTGCTGCTGCTGCTGCTAACTTGCTTCAGTCGTGTCCAACTCTGTGCGACCTCATAGACAGCAGCCCACCAGGCTCCCCCGTCCCTGGGATTCTCCAGGCAAGAGCACCGGAGTGGGTTGCCATTTCCTTCTCCAATGCAGGAAAGTGAAAAGTGAAAGTGAAGTCGCTCAGTCATGTCTGACTCTTCGCGACCCCATGGACTGTAGCCCACCAAGCTCCTCCATCCATGGGATTTCCCAGTCAAGAGTACTGGAGTGGGGTGCCATTGCCTTCTCCGTCTTAATGTCTAGGTGGTCCCAAACACTTCATGCTGAAAATTTATTTTAGAGTTGTCCAAAGTTGGTACTACTCTCAGGCAGCTAGTATAAGTAAAAGGATGTCCTCTCTGGAGAACATGCTTCAACTCCAGCCTCAAACAGTTCCCACAGGAACCATGAGCTTTAAGTCAATGTATAAAACACACTAGAAAACAAGGTACCGTGAATCAGAAGCAATTTAAGGAAGGCTCCCCTGGTGGCTCAGATAGTAAAGAATCTGCCTGCAATGCAAGAGACCAGGTTCAGCCCCTGGTTTAGGAAGATCCCCTGGAGAAGGGAATAGCTACCCACTCCAGTATTCTTGCCTGGAGAATTCCATGGACAGAGGAGTCTGACAAGTTATAGCCCACGTGGTCACAAAGTCAGACACGACTGAGTGACTAACACTTTCTTATAGAAAAGCTTCAGATATTAGATTGTTACAGAATATAAAATAAGTATGTTTATTATTTTTAAAGAAATAAAACAAATAAGGTTGAAAATATGAATAAGAAATAAGAAAATGTTAAAAAAAAAATGACCAGTGAAGTTTGCAAAGGAACCAAATAAGACCTCTTAAAAGGAAATATGTTATTGTTGAATGAAAATTTTAATGATCAGGTTAAACATCATTAGAAATGTAACTGAAAAGAGAATTAGTACATGAAAATAGATCTAAAGAATGTAAAAGAGAACAGATCCAAAAGCAAGATTATGAGCCACAAAAAATGAATTAAAAGGTTGATATATGTTGAATCAGAGTTCCAAAAGAAAAGAAACAATGAAGAAGCAATATTAAAAGTGATAATGGCTGAAATTTTTCCAGAAACGGTGAAAGAAGATCAATAACCTCAGATATGCAGATGACACCACCCTTATGGCAGAAAGTGAAGAAGAACTAAAGAGCCTCTTGATGAAAGTGAAAGAGGAGAGTGAAAAAGTTGGCTTAAAGCTCAACATTCAGAAAACTAATATCATGGTATCCAGTCCCATCACTTCATGGCAAATAGATGGGGAAACAGTGGCAGACTTTATTTTTGGGGGCTCCAAAATCACTGCAGATGGTGATTGCAGCCATGAAATTAAAAGATGCTTACTCCTTGGAAGGAAGGTTATGACCAACCTAGATAGCATATTCAAAAGCAGAGACATTACTTTGTCAACAAAGGTCCGTCTAGTCAAGACTGTGGTTGTTCCAGTGGCCATGTATGTATGTGAGAGTTGGACTATAAAAAAAGCTGAGTGCCGAAGAATTGATGCTTTTGAACTGTGGTGTTGGAGAAGACTCCTGAGAGTCCCTTGGACTGAAAGGAGATCCAACCAGTCCATCCTAAAGGAGATTGGTCCTGGTTGTTCATTGGAAGGACTGATGTTGAAGCTGAAACTCCAATACTTTGGCCACCTGATGCAAAGAGCTGACTCATTGGAAAAGACCCTGATACTGGGAGGTATTGAGGGCAGGAGGAGAAGGGGACGACAGAGGATGAGATGGTTGGATGGCATCACCGACTCAATGGACATGGGTTTGGGTGGACCAGCAGTTGGTGATGGAGAGGGAGGCCTGGCATGCTGCAGTTCATGGGGTCGCAAAGAGTCGGACATGACTGAGTGACTGAACTGAACTGAACCACAATGTATTTAATAACAAATTAGCATTCCTTAATGGCTTAAAACAACACAAATTTATTGTCTTACAATTCTGTAGGTGAGAAGTCCAGTTCTCGTCTCACTGGGCTAAAAGCAAGATATTGTTGTCTGTGTTCCTTTCTGGAGTCTCTAGGAGAGCATCTATTTTCTTGACCTTTGGAGCTTCTGCGTGTGTGCGTGCTCAGTTGCTCAGCTGTGTCCAACTCTTTGTGACCTTATGGGCTGTAGCCTGTCAGGCTCCTCTGCCCATGGGATTCTCCAGGCAGGAATACTGGAGTGGGCTGCTATGCCCTTCTCCAGGGGATTCCCTCAAGCCAGGGATGAAACCCACATCTCCTGAGGATCCTGCATTGGCAGGTGGACTCTTTATCACTGAGCCACCTGGGAAGCCCTGCAGCTGCTAGAGGCTGCCTGTATGCCTTGGTTCCCGGCCCTCTTCCTCCATCTTCAGAAGTAGCAACAGCAGGTCAAGTTTTTCTCATATCTGACCCTTCCTTTCTGACCCTTCCTTTTCTGCCTCCCTTTTCCATAATGAAGGACCTTTGTGATTAAATTGGGCCCACCTGGATAATCCAAGATAATCTCTCTAAAGTCATCTGATTAGCAATCTTATTTTCATTTGCAACCTTAATCTCTCTTTGTCAAGTAACCTAACAGTCACAGGTTTTGAAGATTATGACATGGACATCTTTGAGTGTTCATTATTCTGCCTACCACAGACGTTAATCCACATGTCCAAGAATCTCAATCAGTTTTAAGTAGAATGAAAGGACTTGTGCCTAGCCAAAATTCATACTTAGTCATATCATGATGAAACTTCAGAATGCCAAAGACAAAGAGAACGTATGAAAACAGACATAGCAGAGAGATTTCCTACCCCAAATAGTAAGACTTACCTAAGAGATGGTTAGCAATGAGATTCCTGGGCCCAGTCAAGACTCAGTGAATCGGTGTCATGCTAAGTGAAGTAAGTTAGAGAAGGACAATTACTGTGTGACATCCCTTGTTTTTAGAATCTGAAATTACACAAATAAACTTGTTTACGAAACAGAAACAGACTCATAGACTCAAAACGAACTTCTGGTTACCAGAGGGGAAGAATGGAGGGAACAGAGAGTTCTCTAGTTCAACACTCTTAAGTCTTAGAAACATCTTAATGTACCATATGAAATTTTGATCCGGAAATACAATGAGGCAATGGGAAGGGTTCTAGAGACAGACTGCCCGGGTCTGCTTCTTATAACTCAAGCTGTATGACTTTCACAACTTACTTAACCTTAGTTTTACTATCTGTAAAGTGGAGATGATGACAGTATCTACTTCTTAAAACGTAAAGGAGACAAAGCATGCATAATTAACATCACTCCAGCTTGTATAAATTAAATGTTCAATAAATATTAGCACTGTGTATATATTTTAGGCATAATAAATTCCCCCCTCCAAAAAAGTAAACTTATCCTAGGTATAGAATAGGGGATAAATATGCATAAGTAAATATCAGGCACAAGTCACTTTAGACAATAGTATTCTTTTTAAAATGTGTATAAATTGGATTACAAAACAATGCCTTGTTTAAAAAGGAATTCTGGTAAATGCTTCTTTCTATAACCATGTCTTTTCCAATGTGTATTATGTAGCTATTCATGTTTAGATTTCCTCTCCACTTTCCATAATAATTGGGAAAAACCTGTTTTTGTAACCCATAGCATATCAAATAAAAGCATACATTCTAAGCTTAAAAATAAACTGCAGCAATAATAAATATTTTAAGGAATTGCTGATTTTGATCTTTATGCTTTTTCCTTCTTTTTTTTTTTCATTTTTATAACCAACTTCTAAAGAAAATTCATGATATCAGTGAGTCTCAATTTTAATACTTAGGTTGTAACAATGCTTCAGTAGGTACTGGATGAATAGTTGTTGAATGAATAAGTGATTGAACTAATTTGTTAATTCACAAATACAAAAAGATGATACCTACCCCTGAAAATATTCCAGAGAAAAATAAGACTAACAAGAAAAATTCATAGGTGTAAGTAACCGTATCTTTCTTAAACTACCTGATCTTTCGGAAGTAACCATTGGGGTTAGGAATGATCTATCTTGCCTCTCTGTATCTACATAATACTGCAGCTCTTGTATTACATCGTGGAATGATTGTGAACCAGCACAAAACTCAAGATTGTGTCATCTGATAGGCCCACTGCACAACTGTACCCTGTGTGTTACTTAGCAACATTTGCCTGCCCCTCCTCTCTCATCTCCTGTTGGGAAACCTGCTCAGAGGCTGTGGAACTTGGCAGAGATGAAGGAAAATCTAGTGACTGATAGTTTATGTCCAGGAATTTTCTGAGGCTATAGATGACTTTTGGTTTTCGATGGTGTTTTTTTTCTTTCTAGTTTTTTCCCTTTATTTAAGGATTAGAACAAACGAATTTGTTTACTGCATAGTAGAAGATGAAGAGCAGGAACATGTTTTACTGGAATGGGGCTCTTTAGTACCACGCCTTAATTGCTAAAGACCGACGTTACTGTTGGGAAATGCTGACACTCCCCTTCTCATACTCCCGGTTAAAGCCTTGTTGAGTTAAGCAATAAACTACTTCACACTGGAGACTAGAATTTAAATGAGTTACAACTCACTTTCATGTAAGTCACTAAAGTACACGAAAAGGAAAATAAATGAGTGCAAAAGGGAAAGGAATCACTCCTTTCTATATAACTCCTTAGACGTAAGTGTAAATCTGAGTTGATAAATACTCCTTGAGTGTTAATTATTAATTAATCATAATTCTGAATGAGGAAAGTATATACTTGGGCTTCCCAGGTGGCTCAGTGGTAAAGAATCCGGCTGCCAATGCAGGAGACGCAGAAGCCACAGGTTTGATCCCTGGAAAGATGCCCTGGAGGAGGAAATGGCAACCCACTCCAGTATTCTTGTCTGGAAAATTCTATGGACCAAAGCACCTGGTCACAAAGAGTTGGACACAACTGAGTGACTGAGCAGATACACACAAAGTATATACAGTTGATCCCTGAACAACGTGATTTTGAACTGCATGGGTTCACTGTTTTACACAGAATGCAGCACGTGAACTCTTAGTTTCAACATGTGGGATCTAGTCCCCCGACCAGGGACGGAACCTGGGCCCCCTGCATTGGGAGTGGAATCTTAGCCACTAAGGAAGTCCAGGGAAATCCCCCTACTATTGTTTTAGAATCTGCTCTCTCTAGCAGATAAAATCGAACAAGGTTGATTGTTTAGTCACATTCAATTTGTTTTTTGCAAAATTGCTTATTTTCCTCCAGAATTTTAAGAATCCTGAGACCAAGGTCGTAAGTGAAGAATTTCTAAAAATGTGCATGTATACTTAAAAAACTGTAACTGGGGACTTCCCTGGTGGTTCAGTGTCTAAGATTCTGAGCTCCCAATGTGGGGGGCCTGGGTTCAGTCACTGGTCAGGGAACTAGATCCTAGCTCCCACATGTGGCAACTAAGACCAACCACAGTCAAATAAATACTAAAAACATAAAAAAAAAAAAAACAAACCTGTAACTGTATGTATTAAATCTACAGAAAAACTGATGGTTAAGAACATGCAACTAAGATTTAATAGATTTATTTTACAAAACTGTACTGAAATAATAACAAATCATAACATATATAATAACTTTATAACAATATTTACTCCCAAATTATAGTTTGACATAATTATAAATTGATAAATGGTATCAAATTATATGTTATTAGTCAGGTGGCTGGTCATCTGGTTTCTTCTAGCATCTACCAGAACTGCTGAAAAGCATGCTGAGTCTTGAAGAAGTTGATCCTTTAGGTACCTCTGAATCCCTGTGACTAGAAGGATCCAGGCATCTCTTCTATGGGACATTGCAAAGGAAATGTCTTCTCCTCTCTGATATTTCCATGCCCACAACCAACTTAAAATGAGCTATGAGAGGTATGAAAATGTAAAAGTGTGGGGTTCCAAAAATGCAGATTTAACAACTGTCAAGTCAAAGATTCTTTGGTTATAAGCAAAAAGAAGCTATATTAAATTAATTCATGTAAAAAGCACTAAGTTAGAAATCCAGAGGGAAATCTCATGGATCCCAAACATAAATACAGATATGGTCAAATCTGACAGACCACTGTTCTCTTTCTCTAAGGCTTTATGATTTCTGCTTCCTTTGGCACATCTAGGTTATGGGGTATTTCTGAAGACCAGTTTTCTCTCTTTATTTGCATGCATAAGGCATTAAAATGACTGTCTGTCCTGAGTCCACCTCACTTTATGCTCTACACCCTCCATGAAGTTACTCAGTATCTAGGTCTCTGGATTCAACTGATCACACACAAAAAAAACCCTGGTGTTCTCCACTGTTCCAATCAGCTGTGGCTCAGGAGACAAGGTCTAATGCCCATAGGGCTGCCCCTGCCATGGACTGTGGGTGGGGCTGACTCTCCCAGAAGGGCATGTGGGTAAGAATGAAACAATTACTATCTCAAGTTCCCAGATACAAGATATGTTCAAGTTGGACTTCCTCAGTTGTTTTTTGTTTTTGTTTCTTTCAAGTTGGAAGTTCAGGCTGTGGAAGACAGAAGAGTCTAATCATATCAGCTGCTGCTGCTGCTGCTAAGTCACTTCAGTCGGGTCTGACTCTCTGTGACCCCATAGACTGCAGCCCACGAGGTTCCCCCGTCCCTGGGATTCTCCAGGCAAGAACACTGGAGTGGGTTGCCATTTCCTTCTCCAATGCAAGAAAGTGAAAAGTGAAAGAGAAGTCGCTCAGTCGTGTCTGACTGTTCGCAACTCCATGGACTGCAGCCTACCAGGCTCCTCTGTCCATGGGATTTTCCAGGCAAGAATACTGGAGTGAGGTGCCATCGCCTTCTCCAAATCATATCAGCATATTCTCCTTATTCCAAAACAAGGTAAGATTCTTGTATATGGCAGGTATAGCTTAGTCTATTAAAAATGGGAGCAGGGTATACTAAGGCTACTTGTTTCCCAAGGAATTTTCTAGTGTGCAGGATGAGAGGAACCTTTGGGTAACCAACTAAAACCTGTTTGCAGGTGCCAGAATAGCTTTTGTTCTAAAGCTCCAAACAAAGACATCCTAAGAGAGAAAACACATCAATGTGTGCTTAGTTGCTCAGTCATGTCCGACTCTTTGTGACCCCATGGACTGTAGCCCGCCAGGCTCCTCTGTCCATGGGGATTCTTCAGGCAAGAATACTGGAGTGGGTTGCCATGCCCTCCTCCAGGAGATCTTTCCAACCCAGGGACTGAACCCAGGTCTCCTGCACTGCAGGTGAATTCTTTACCGACTGAGCCACCAGGGAAGCCCAACATATCAATACTGATAGTTTATTGATCCATTTATTCCTTTGTCTTTCTCAAACAAGAAGAGTACAAGAGAAAAAGCCATGAACAGAACTTAATTCTTTAATATTTTGGTTCCACCGCCCAGGTGGCCCTAGTGGTAAAAAGAACCCACCGGCCAATCCAGGAGACTTATATAAGAGATATCAGTTCAAGCCCTGGGTGGCGAAAATCCCCTGAAGGAGGGCATGGCAACCCACTCCAGTATTCTTGCCTGGAGAACTCCATAGACAGAGGAGACTGACAGGCTATAGCCCATAGCGTCACAGAGAGTCAGACATGACTGAAGAGACTTAGAATGCACACACACCATAATATCATTCTATCTGTGATGAAAACAGACAATCACGTTTGGCTTCAGATTTTTCATAGTTTATAAGGATCACTTGCTTTTGTTAATTAACTTTTAATAGGTTATAATAAGTTGTAGTGGCAATTTGCTTTTACTAGTGCTTTGCATTCAGTTTAGCACAGTGTCTCTCAAGAAACTAAGGTACTAATTATGTACAGCATGGCAACTATAGTTAATAAAATAATACTGTATTACACATTTGAAAGTTGCTAAAGAGTCAATCTTAAAAGTCCTCATCACAAAAGAAAAAAAATTATTCGTAACTACTGATGGTAGCAAATGATAACTAGACTTATTTACAATGCATATAAATATAGAATCATTATATTGTATACCCAAAACTAATATAATGTTATATGTTAATTATACTTCAACAAAAGAATAAATGATTAACAAAAAAGAAAAATGAAAAAAAGCCAGTCTAGGTACTGCTTGAGACTAGGTATAGAGTCCTCAGGTAAAAATATATTTTCCTGAAAAGTTTAAAGATGTTGCTCCCCTGTCTTTAAGCTTCCAGTGTTACTGTTGAAAAGTCCAGTGCTCTCTGATTCTTTACCTTCTGATTTTGACCCTTTTTTTTTTGGTCTTGGAAACTTTTAAAATCTTTATCCAAAGTGTTTTGAAATTTCACAATTATGTATCTTGGTTTGGATTTTTTTTTTCACTTATTGTATGAGGTAATAGGGGAGTCCTTTCAATCAATGTCCTTCTGTTCTGAAATTTTTATTATTTCTTTGATAATCACCTCCCCCCTCTTCTTTCTTTCTAGAACTAGGATTGATCAACTAATGTTCTATCTTTTCTCTCCTGTCTTTCAACTCTGGCTTCTCCTGCTTTCTCAGAGATTGCATTAAATTTATCCCCCACCTTTTTTTTTTTTAAACACTCTCAGCTGTCCTGTTTTTACTTTCCAAGCACTGTTTTCTTTTATTTTTGCTGTTTTGTTTCAAACAAACGTCTTTGAATGTTTCTTGTTTATTTAGTATTCCGATTTTGTTTGGTTTAGTTTTTATGGATAAACTATCTTCTCTCATCCCTATGGAGTATAATTATGGTTTTTTTTCTTAGACGTTTGTTTCTACTTCCTATAATTATTTTGTTTTTTGTTTTCCTTTTTTTTCCTATTATTATTTACTTTGGTCTCTTTTCAAACATCAAAGGCTTTCTTCAAATGACTGATAGTTGGCTATTAGTATTTAAGTGTGAAGCACCACAAAACAGATGGTAAGCTATTGGTTTCTGGTCTTGTGGATCTCACCATAGGAAGACCAAGTTGTGTTTATTTTTAATTGAAATGAGTCTCAAATGTCTGTAGGTGAGTTCTTTCACTTGAGCTACTGAGTTTCTACTGAGCAGAAGGCTACAAACTGGGATATAAACTTGATTCAGCTTTCTGATATTAACCCTTAGACCTGGGGGGAGGGGAGAATAGGGCTAATTTTCTCTAAGAATTTATAAATTAAATATTCAAAAGAACATAATTCCCATACTACTTAAAACTTTACCATAAGAGTAAGCAAAATAACTGAATTTCTGTAAATATTTATCCTCAGAAAATGCAAATTTTATATTTTTATTAAAAAAAATATTTTTATTAGCATATAGTTGGTATGGCTGGGAACAGAGAATGAATGGTAGAGATGAGCTTGGAGAATTAGTCTGGGACCAGATCATATAGAGGTTTCAAGGCTAAGGTAGGGCATTTTTATTTTAAGTGTTATGGGAAACCATTGGAGAATTTTACAATATTAAAATAAGAGAAGTGTCATAATTAGACTTAAAAAAATCACTCTTGCTGCTCAGTGGTAAATCATCTAAGAGGATCAAAGTGTAAGCAGAGAGATTGTTTAGAAAACTACTGCAGTAGGCCAGGGGAATGAATTTCAGTGTTCTCAACTAAGGTAGTAGCAAAGATAGAAAAGAAACACTTGAAATGTTTTAGGAATGTCACCAACAAGGCTAATGATAGACTGGATTGGTAAGAAAGCAGGAAAGAGTGGGATCAAGGGGGACTTTGGGCGTGAGCAACTGCTATTTAATGAGATAGTTGCTGCTAGAAGGAGGGACCATACACAAACAAAAGCAGAGCAGAGATGTCAGCCAGGAAGCTTGAATGGAGGACAACTGGGTATTTTGTTTTTCTTTTTGTGAAGAGCAGGCAAGTTTTGCATGAAAAGGAGTGGCTCTCTTAGCCACATTAGCTTCAGGGTGCTTGTTAGACATTCAAACAGAAACGTCAGGTAGGTGAGTGACCCAAAGATCTGGAATTCAAAAGAGATGACTGGGCTGGAGATACAGATTTGAAAGTCACTAGTATATGGATGCCTGGAAAATCCCATGGACGGAGGAGCCTGGTGGGCTGCAGTCCATGGGGTCGCTAAGTCAGACATGACTGAGCGACTTCACTTTCACTTTTCACTTTCATGCATTGGAAAAAGAAATGGCAACCCACTCCAGTGTTCTTGCCTGGAAAGAAATGGCAACCCACTCCAGTGTTCTTGCCTGGAGAATCCCAGGGACAGCGGAGCCTGGTGGGCTGCCGTCTGTGGGGTTGCACAGAGTCGGACACGACTGAAGCGACGCAGCAGCAGCAGGGTATGGATGTCCCAAAGCCATGGACTGGGCGAAGCAGGTCACTCGGAAAGAAAGTGCACATGGAGAAGTAGCAGAGAGGAAGCCAAGGGCATTGGAGTGTTGGATAGGATCTACATGTGTCTAAGGAAAACCAAAGAAGAGAGGTGTCACAAANGACGCAGCAGCAGCAGGGTATGGATGTCCCAAAGCCATGGACTGGGCGAAGCAGGTCACTCGGAAAGAAAGTGCACATGGAGAAGTAGCAGAGAGGAAGCCAAGGGCATTGGAGTGTTGGATAGGATCTACATGTGTCTAAGGAAAACCAAAGAAGAGAGGTGTCACAAAAGTCTAGAGAATTGTTTCAAGAAGGAGGGTATAGTTAGTTGTATCGCAAGCTACTGAACGAGTTAAATGAGGACCGACACCATTATTTGAACCACTGGTTTTGACAAGATGTGGGCTTTGAGAAATATCCATTTCAAGGGTTTGAAGAAGAGATGAGGGTAGAGATGGAAAGTATAGACATGTCTTTTAGGGAGTTTTGCTGTGAAGGGGGGGCAGAAAAATTGGGTGTTAGCTGAAGGCAGAAGTGGGGTCAAGTAAAGATTTTTTTAAATTTTAGGAAGATTTCAATAGGAAGGATTACTAAAGAGAATGAGGGGTAAGATGCACAGTTTGAGGTGCCTTAGGAAGGTCTGGGGGATGGGACTCACTTTAAGTTCTTTAGGCAATCCTTCATGTGCAAAGAAAAAAATGTTAAGAATTTTTTGTTTTTAAACTGGTGAAGTGGGAAAGATCTTCAGTGATAGAAACAGGGCTGATGATAAAAGAATGACAGATGTGTTTTGGACATATTAAGTTCAGTGAAATAGTTAGATTAACTGACTAACTTGGTAATTAGTACAAGAGACTTTGAGCTTCATGATAGTAATGATGCTTAAGATATTTTACCAAAGATCAATTCAGTTGGTAGACAGCATTTAAATTATTCTGTATCAAACTAACAAGGCCTTACCTTGCCAAGATTCTTGGCACTTTTTTTTTTCTTGGCACTTTTATATTCACTTAAAATTACATTGGGAAAAAGCATAATAGTAATGGAAAAGCAACTAATTATAAGCAATTACAAGCCAAATTATGTTTATACCACAATTAGTGTTTGAGGTGGTTTAGTAGACTAAGTCTTCATTTCAATAAGCAACCATCAAATAATTGAATAGCTTGTAAAACACATAAATACCTCTTTTATCTTTATTCCAAGTATAACCACCACATTCTTTGAATTATTATTATAATAAAATGGGCAAGTCATTATCTTTTGTCCCAATCCCCAGTCTGAGTTGGATGCTTTTAAAAACATGGCAAGAGTAGCTGTATGTATCTACCTTCTGCACAAAGGTTTCTTTCAACAGATTTGACACAGAAATGTGAACAAATTCATGTTCTTGTAAGACAAGTACTAACTACCCAGCAGGGAATTTAGAGTACACACTCAAACTACATCTTCTTCATTAAGTTTTTCATGCTTACAACATTGTCTTATTTCACTTGTAGTTGAACAAATCTTCCTCTAAAGATGATAAGTCCTTTGTCTCGTGACAGTGCTGATTTTTATGTCAGGTTGGGTTTTTTTCTCCCATATTTCTAAGTAAAACTCACAACTTTGTTACCACAATTTTGCCACCTGGGGTCAAACTGTTTGACTACTACTTGATAACTTTTTCATTTTACTTGATCACTGAAACTAGATTCATGACTCTAAATCACGACTAATCATCACTCTGAATCCTTGTTAATTTCCACGCAATTTCAGATATTTAATTTTTACCATTTTTTGTTGCATGACCATTCTTTAAATTCTATAATGCTTCACAATATTCAAGTTTCACAGAGATGATTTCATATAATCTCCTCTCTTTCCCCTACATATTGACGCCCCAATTTCAGATTATATTTAATAAAGCAGGTTCTAGAAACAGTTTTGGAGAATAAATTCCCACCAGTTGACCTAATTGAGCACGTTGCTGCCAGTGCTTCACGGCAGCTACTGAGCTCGGCCAACTCCGAGGCTTGGCGAGCCACATGGTGGGAGGTAGGTAAGAGCCGGAGCCCTTCAAGGCTGGGCGCCACGTTGCTTTTCCCTTTTTGAATAGGGAGACAACGCTTCTGGCTATTGTGTAAATCGGCCGAGAACTGCGTTCATCCGCACATCAGCTAAAGCGTGA
>SJYX01017985.1:416897-429008 GCA_006410675.1 Oreotragus oreotragus | reverse complement strand
AGTACTTTCACTGCTGTGGCCCGGGTCCAATTCCTGGTCAGGGAACTAAAGTTCCTCAAGCTGTGCACCGTGGCCTAAATAAATAAATAAAAGTTCTTGATTGTGATTGAGAATTTTATTTTATTCAAATTCAACAAATATTTATTTGGATTCTTGCTAGATTTCATCTGTTCTGGAGCCAGGAAAACTTGGGTACAAATTAAGTGTATGGAGATTTCAGAGAAACAGATAGATTTACTGGTTTGGGGGAAAACCTATTAAAGATGATATTTGATATGGGCTTTGAAGGATGTCTAGTCTTTAAAATGTGGAAAAGGGATGGAGGATGGAATTCAGCAGCCTATAAAGGTAGGAGAGGCTTCTAATGTTAGGTTGAAAAACATCAAACTAATTAAAATTGGCAACAAGGCCTTGGTGATTAGAAGAAGGGTTTCTTTTAAGATCAGGAAGTGAAAAGAAAATTTAGGAAGAAAAAGAGAATGATGCATTTGGTTTGGGGTAAGCAAGGCATCCTGAGAGGACTCCCTAGCAGAGCAGGCAGCTAAGACTATGGAGTAACAGCAAGAAGACAAGAGGAGGAGATGTTTGGCACTATCTACCCACGAAGAGCTTAAAGCTCGGAAAGGGATCAGGTCTCTAGGCTAAAGAAGGAAGGGGACTGAAAGCATGCACCTGTGGGGATGAGACAGCCTATATTAAGGTCACAGCAGAAAGAAGAGCAGCCAGCGAAAAAGACTTAAGGGCCAGTGAGTTAGTAAAAAAGTGCGTGAGGATTTGGGAAGCTCAGTGTGAAATGCTGTATAGAAATTGGAGACTACTAAGACAAAAAAATCCACTGAATTTAGACCCTGATGGATCTAAACTACAGGATAGGTGTAAAAAGGCAACAGGATTTTGACTGAATATATATATAAGATACATGTTACTTCAGTTGTGTCAGACTCTCTGTGACCCCATGGACTTTAGCCTACCACGTACCTCTGTCCATGGGATTCTCCAGGCAAGAATACTGGAGTGGGCTGCCATGCTCTCCTCCAGGGGAACTACCCTACCCAGGGACCAAACCTGGGTCTGTTACAACTCCTGCGTTGGCAGGCACGTTCTTTACCACTAGCGCCACCTGGGAAGCTCATATAAGATACAGTAAAGACAAAGGAAAAGGGCTATGTAGTGTTTGAACAAATATGAGCTTCAGAGCCAGGAAAACTGGGTGTGAATTTTTGACGTTTCAAAGTTGTGACATCTTTAATGTCAAGGTTTTTCTTCTGCAAAGTGGTGATAATGATGTCTAACTTCCTTAGTTGCTGTGAATATTAAATTTGGATATCGTATGTAAAGTGCCTAGTACAGTGTCTGGTCATATTATGTGCTTGAAACTAATGAATGTTAGTTTCTTTTCACTTGCTCAGTGGAGAACATCAGGCAAAGGATAATCCTTCATTGAAGGGACATTTAAGATAATCAGAAAGACAGATGTGAAAAGTAGTAAAACAGCAAGAATCAGGGTGTGTGGCATGAATAATACACTTAAAAATCAAATAAGGACTTTCCGGTGGTCCATTGGCTAAGATTTTGTGCTCCCTAAGCAGAGGGCCCAGGTTCAATCCCTTGTCGGGGAACTAGACTCCACAACTAAAGAGTTTTCATGCTGCAACTAAAAAGATCCTGCCTGCGGCAACTAAGACTGACAGCCAAGTAAGTAAATAAAAATAAATACTAAAAAAATAAAAATCAAAAAGCGAAAAACACTGGACCAGGTGTCTGAAGATGTTGGTTTTATTCCCAGAAACATCATTTACCATGGAATTCTTTGATAAACCCACTGAAGTTTCTACACAGTACTCAGCTTTCCCATTTATAGAACTGAAATAGAATTCTAGTTCCGCTGAACAAAAATGACTATTTTGGGGATCAAATATAAGATGTATAAGAAAACAGTTTACAAACTACTACACAATAAAAAAGAATTACTGGAAGGTATATACATCTAGCATTTGATAGCCTTACGACTATCCATGTCTGCATGCGCATGCACACACTAAACTGTCAGTTGCTAGCTGGACATTAACCTTGAATGATTCTCACTTCTCTCTGACACCTGAATCCCAACCATTTGTTACTTTTCCTGAATATATAAACCCACTATGTAGACAAGGATGAAATTTAGGTTTTAGGTTCAGGTTCATAAATTAATCTCCAACTTTTGAGTATCTCTATTGAGTATATATTTAAGTTCGTAATTTGGTCATCTGACTTCCCTGCAGGCTCAGTTCAGTTCAGTTCAGTCGCTCAGTTGTGTCCGACTCTTTGCGACCCCGTGAATCTTAGCACGCCAGGCCTCCCTGTCCATCACCAACTCCCGGAGTTCACTCAGACTCACGTCTATCGAGTCAGTCATGCCATCCAGCCATCTTATCCTCTGTCATCCCCTTCTCCTCCTGCCCTCAATCCCTCCCAGCATCAGAATCTTTTCCAGTGAGTCTACTCTTCACATGAGGTGGCCCACGTACTGGAGTTTCAGCTTCAGCATCATTCCTTCTAAAGAAATCCCAGGGCTGATCTCCTTCAGAATGGACTGGTTGGATCTCCTTGCAGTCCAAGGGACTATTTTTAACATTTCTGGAGCATTTAAGATTAACTCCATGGCAGGAGTAAATTACAATCAGAAGGGAACTCAATGCCCCAAAAGATTTCTTAGATTCCAGCAAAACACCTGTGCTACTATTTTGCAAACAGTGGTTTTTATATTATAATTGCATCTTACTGTGTGTGATATAATGTATCCTTTGGAATAATTGACCAAATGCAAAGTTATAAGAAACAGGTAAGAGGAAAACAAAGACTGAAGTGTTTTAAAGTTTCGATTACTCATACCGTCATTTGATAAAAGGACTGTATTTACTATTATTTAAGAAAGACATGTATTATGTGAATGGGAAATGTGCTTAGAAAATGAAAGTAACAGTCAAAATTGATTATAAAATATACTGTTTCCTTAACTTAATGTTCTCAGGATGATTAAGATAATAATCTAATGAGTTTTGAAGTGTTCCATCACTGATTGAATCTCTAAATTTAAAGGAGCAATTTTGGGGGCAATGAATGGAAAAATGCATTTCAAAATTTTATAAATTTGTTTTTTAAAGGTATGGCCAATAACAAAAGTTGCTACAAAATAAAACAATAAATATCCCGGTTGCTTTTTGTTGTGTCTTCAGAATGTCCAAAAGACAATAGTGATTATGTGGTTTTTGATAAGGGAGGTGACTAAAAAGTGCCTTGTCAGTTTTCCATTCCTTGCCAGCTGCATTAANAAAATTTTATAAATTTGTTTTTTAAAGGTATGGCCAATAACAAAAGTTGCTACAAAATAAAACAATAAATATCCCGGTTGCTTTTTGTTGTGTCTTCAGAATGTCCAAAAGACAATAGTGATTATGTGGTTTTTGATAAGGGAGGTGACTAAAAAGTGCCTTGTCAGTTTTCCATTCCTTGCCAGCTGCATTAAAATGCAGCTCTGAGCACCTTTTTTCCTCCTCAGTCTGGAATTTCAGAAGCAAAGAGTACAAAAGAGCTGATGAGCAATGAATGCTTCACCCTTCCTCAATTAATCTTGTCTCTCTACCTTTGCTTTTGCTTTCCCTCTACATGAAGGTAATAATGACACCCTCATCCATTATCCTTTTATCCCTGTTATTCTCGTGAAATTGCTTAATAATATGTTACAGATTCGTCTTCACTCACATAATTCTTCCTGTCATTTGCAGTATATCATCCTACAAACATACAGCCCACTTTCACTGGCCGTTCTTTGAAGATTATTGTCAGTGACATCTTCAGGATGCGTTTGGAATCTGGAGCATCATTTCCGTTGCGATGGGGAATTACACTGACTTATCTGTCATTGCCAAAAGCACAACAAGCAACTCAGTGTTAATGCAAAGGTAACATGGGTTTTTATCCTGCCTCCAGAACAAGAGCTCTTGTAAATTTATGCTAATATGGTCCTTTTAGAGTTTAATAACCTCTTACCCTACTAGAAAAAGACTTACACATACACAAACACATACGGACTCACACTCCCATGTACTGGAAAGATAGCTGGTCAATGGGTAATTATTGATTTTCAATCTTTTTTTTCATATTTGTGTTCATTTCACTTGGAATATTATATAGATATGTTATGGAAAATAGTAGAAAAGAAAAGATTCCATTTCAATCCCTAGTACTCAACTATTTTTGATGAAAATAAATATTTTAACCAAAAGAATTTGTAAAAGTTCCTCCACAAATGGTGTTTTAGTTAGCTTTTCTATCAAGAGTTCAAGACCACTACAAATGAGCAGTTTTCCCTGATTGAGGGTGGCATTCCAGAGGGACCCAGGCAATCCAGTGTGTGTGCCAAGTCTGACAACACATGACAAGCTGGTCGGCGTGCAGTAATTTGACTAATTATACCGGATTAGAGCATATTAATGCAAGCTGTTTTCTCCAGAGTTAATGACCTGCTGACTGGGTTCTGTTAGGCCCCACTAGGTCTACAGGCAGCTAAAAAACAAAACCCTGTTTTGTAAGCCCTCGTCATTTCACATCAGCAAATGAGTATATCAAACGATGGAGCAGCAAAATGTAAGCGACATTTGTCTGCTCGAAACTCCCGCAGCCTTCCCCAACTTTCCACCTCATGGGCTTCTTTTATATAAATTTGATGTCAGTTTTCTCTTTTCGTTTTGAAAAAGGAGTAGCCAGGAAGTAAAATCTGGGAGAAAAAAGAAGTAATATGGAGAGTATGTTATTGTTGGAGGCATAGAGGCTGTTGTTTTCAAACAGGGTTTATGTGAAAAAAAAGTTAAAGTGGACACTGATTTTATTACACATCTATGTTCCTCGTAACAAGACTATGTAACAAATAATGATGAATGCCAAAAAAAGATGAATGTGTAATAAAATCTTTTCTATCCCTAATTTTATCTGAAAGATATTTTTATTCCAAAGGGATTTTTACATTTTAAAAATGTGGCTGGATAATTTAATAATTACATAAATGTAGGGAAAGGTAAGATGTTAATATTTTTAAATTATTTGTCCATTTCTTTAAAATTAAGTCACATTTAACTCAAAACTAGCTAGGAACTTAAAATGTCCCTGAGTGTTAACATTTATATAATTTATGTTTATAATTTTTGCTTCTGAAAAGATATAAAGTGACTTATGGGAATATATAAGGTATTTGAATTGGAAATATATGAAAAACAAGGTCAAAAATAGAAAATTAATCTAGATGTAGGATTAATAATAAAAATGAAAAAGCACAGCAGAGTCATTTAAGCTTTCATTGTTTGGGCCACAAATTCATGAACTCCCCAAAACCAAGGGAAAACAAAAGAGGTAATAAATTCACCATAAAGTTAATAAGACAAAAACCAGTTCAGGAATAATTGCACAATTATTTCTAATTCTAAAGCTCAAAATAAATTTAAGTCAACAGTTTTCACAAAAAAGGGCACTGTTTATTATAAAAATAATGTTTCAACAATATCAACACACTGAATTTTAAGGCTTTTAGCATTTCCCAAAGCACAACTTAGAAAAATGAATCCTACAGAGAGCTGGGAGGACAGAGGCCACTCTTGCCTTCTGAGAGAAAGGGGCTCATCCAGAGTTTCTGTGCAAGGGGCTGATTTACAAGGGCCAGGAGGTGCCTCCCCCAGGCAGAATCAATGGCAGCTAATCCATGCGTTTGCCAATACTCTGTGGTTTGGCCTGGCTCGTGAGTATGAGCGCAGGGAATCAGATTCCTGTAGAGAACTGGAAACAGGAAACGTAGAATGCACTGTATAACTGGCAGGAGGAACTGCAGCCGAAATGTGTCATGATGTAGTGAGAGAACAGGGGAGCCAAGATGGGACAGGGGCAAGTCTAAAATTCAACTGAACCAAAGCTATGACCAAGTACAGGAAGCTTACGTGTTGAAGGAGAAACGAGGATGTCTAGAGATGAGCAGACCAAGTGGTTTAGGAAAGAGAATAGACAGGGCAGTCCCTGGAGCTGATTTACTTCTTGACTTCTAATATTCCAGACTATAAAAAACATGTATCTTTACAATAAAGTTCCTGTTTCTGGAGGTAACTTGGAACAAAGTCTAGTCCACGCAACCAAAGTATCTAACCAAAAAAGAGGTCGACACAATGAGCCAAGTAATTTCTGCTAACCAGGTTTCACCAGGAGTATAGAATATTTAGGAATGAATAGGCTCCTCAACGGGCTTCCCAGGGGGTTGCTGCTGCTGCTGCTAAGTCACTTCAGTCGTGTCCGACTCTGTGTGACCCCATAGACGGCAGCCCACCAGGCTCCCCCATCCCTGGGATTCTCCAGGCAAGAATACTGGAGTGGGTTGCCATTTCCTTCTCCAACGCATGAAAGAGAAAAGTGAAAGTGAAGTCGCTCAGTCTGTCCGACTGTTAGCGACCCCATGGACTGCAGCCCACCAGGCTACTCCGTCCATTGGATTTTCCAGGCAAGAGGACTGGGGTGGGGTGCCATTGCCTTCCCCGTCCCAGGGGGTTAGTGGGTAAAGAATCCGCCTGCAGTGCAGAAGCAGGAGACTAGGGTGTGATTCCTGGAGGAGAGCATGGCAACCCTCTCCAGTATTCTTGCCTGGAGAATCCCATGGGTAGAGGAGCCTGACAGGCTACAGGCCATGGGGTCACAAAGAGTTGGACACGACCGGAACGACTGAGCATGCATGCACGCAAATTTCTTAACATTCAAGCAAGCTTCTATAAATGCTCTTTCACTCAGCCAAAATCTTAATTGACGTTGGGCGGTGTGTGAAGATTTTGCTTCCTGCCATGTACCTATAGAAATTGAAAGCAACACCATATATTTTCACGGAAAGTGCAAGACACGGGTAAGTCTGACAAGCTCCTTTGGATATATAGTGTTTCTTTCTTTCTTTTTTTTAAAAATGCCTGCCTGAATAGAAGACCATCCAATTTCTGCTGTGGGTAACCAGGAGCTGGGGCTAAGACAGATTTGAGGAAAGAAGTCTGAGATCCTTCAAGGAACAGAGAAAAATCTCATCCTCAAATTTTTGTTGTTGTATAGTGGCTAAGTCGCATCCAACTCTTTAGGACTCCATGGACTGTAGCCCACCAGGCTACTGTGTCTATGGGATTTCCCAGGCAAGAACACTGCAGTGGGTTGCCATTTCCTTCTCCAGAGGATCTTCCTAACCCAGGGATCAAACCTGTGTCTCCTGCATTGGCAGGTGGATTCTTTACCACTGAGATGCCAGGGAAGCTCCACAACTAACAGTCATAAAATTGTTTGCTTCAAACAAGTAATAAATTAGAGGCAGAGATAAAAATAAAAATGTTTATGTTGGGCATTAAGGTCACTTTTCAGCAAAGGTCTCCAAAGTCAGTGCAATTTCATACATTGCTTTTTAGTTACTTGACTGTAGCAGCAATTCACAGACACTACTCTTTGGGTAATTCGTTTTCACTACCAATACTACCCACTCCAGTATGCTTGGGCTTCCCTGGTGGCTCAGCTGGAAAAGAACCTGCCTGCAGTATGGGAGACCTGGGTTCAATCCCTGGGTTGGGAAGATCCCCTGGAGAAGGGAATGGCTACTCACTCCAGTATTCTGGCTTGGAATATTCCATGGACTTATAGTCCATGGGGTCACAAAGATTTGGACATGACTGAGAGACTTGCACTCACATTCCAGGTTAGAACATCAAAAATTCTTTCAATTCACTCTCATACTAAAGTTAGAGTAATTATTGAGAAAAGTAAATCTGCTTAAAATATTTTACCAGCTTTCCCTTCCCAACACTTGATAGTAAAGTATAAACTTCTCAATATGGTCTATATTCTCCCTCAAAATTTGGCACAATCCTTTCTAGTCTAATTCTTGCCAGCATCCTATCCCTTACAGTCTCCCACTATACAGCTTCTTTCAAATCCTTGAATGCATCATGTTCTGTTTCATCTCCAGGCCTTCATATGTAGTGGTCCAAGAATGAGCGTGGAAGTCACACAGATCTCAATTCTATTACCCGTTCTACTAGTGTTTAGGTCTGTGATTTTGGGCAAATCGCTTAGCTTTTCTGAATTTCTATTTCCTCACCTGCCAATTTGGATTATAATATCTATCTGTAAGAGAGTGTGGGGATAAAGTTATGTAGGTAAGTATGCAACAAATGATAGTCACTGTAATTACTTTAGATCAGGGCACCAATCTATTAGCAGTTAATATCAACATCAGTGAGTTTGGGTCAAACATCAGGGAATTTTGATTATATTACAATGCCAATTTGGATTATAATATCTATCTGTAAGAGAGTGTGGGGATAAAGTTATGTAGGTAAGTATGCAACAAATGATAGTCACTGTAATTACTTTAGATCAGGGCACCAATCTATTAGCAGTTAATATCAACATCAGTGAGTTTGGGTCAAACATCAGGGAATTTTGATTATATTACAGTCAATACTGTAACAGAAGTACTAAAATGGTCTTTGCAAACCTAAAATAAATTATTATGATGGAAAGGGATATAACTGTAACATGTTCACTCAGGCCATTTTTGAGTTATTATACTATAAGAAGTACACTTAAAATTAAAGAATGCCTAAAAGAGGCTGGCCCATGTGGCAGCTGTGCAGGTGGTGAGAAGTGATAAAGTATTTTGAGGTAGTGATAATTATTTGCTGAGATTGTATATGTGAGACATGAGAGAGAGAGACAAGAGTCAAGCATAACTTCAAGGCTATGGCTTGAACAACTGGATTGCTAAGGTTATAAAAAGGTTAGATGAGAAAGACTGTAGGTAAAACAATTTTTTTTGGATCAGGTGTAGAAGGAAAGGAAAACAGGAGCTCAGAACTAGACAAGGCAAGCTCGATTTATCTATTAAAAGAGACATACAAGTAGAAATGCCTAGTAGACAGCTGAGTATAACAGCCTGGAGGGCGACACAGAGATCCAGGATACAAATATACATTGTGGATTTTTCAGAATATTAATGATATTTAAAGTCATATGACCAAATGAGATTACCAAGGGAGTAATTGTAAAATGTAAAAGAAGTCCAAGAACTAAGCACTGGGGATCTCTAAGGTCGCGTGGGTAAGGAGAAAAGAAGATTCAACAAAGGAGGCTGAAAAGGAGAAACGAGTGAGGAAGGAGGAAAACCAGGGTTTCTGGAAGCCAAAATAAGGATGAGAATGAGTCAAGGAAGAGTCAAGCATGAGAATGGGACAAATTATGTTGAACAGACTGACGCTGGTCTCCAGATTTGGCAAAATGGAGATCACTGGTGACCACGAAAAAAGAGCGTTCAGTGAAGTGTGAAAGCAAAAGTCTTTTTGAATGGATTTAAAAGAGAAAGGAAGAAGTCACTGGGAACACTTCACAGGAAGAAAGCGTACAGTAGCTAGAAGACGAAAAAAAGAGGAGATCTGTATTGCTATATACATCCAAGATGCTGGGGGGATAGTAAGAAAGTGTCTTGCAATGTGAATTTAGACCAGATGACGTAAAAGTTCTTTTTACCTCTGTGGTAATAGTTCTATAACTGAAAAATGGTTTGAAGTTAAGTACTTTTAACTAGGAATCAAAAGAATGGACTGTTCTAGTCCTTTTAACTAGCTGTATGATCATCAACAAGTTATTTGGGGGCTTTATTTGTACCAAAAAATTGGAATAATGAAATAATACATTGCAAATTCTAACTCTAAACCTTTAAGAGGTAATGTACTAAGAATTTGTGTTTTGACTATGTTGCAGGGGATGAGTGAGAGAGTAGCTGAACACTAATGGGTTAAGCGTTACGCTTTTGCTAGTCCTTACACACTATTCATACCTTCCCAAGATCTTATGAGGCAGATCTTAATGGCTCCAGTTTTCGGATGAGGAAACCAAAGACAAGAAAAGTTAAGAGGTTTTATATCCAACTTAGGCTAATTGTACAGCCTGAGTTGTTTTAAACATAACATCTTGATGTCACAATTCTGTGAAGTATTTCAAGTTAGTACTGCTAAATTAATATATATGATTTCTCAAACACTTCCAAAACCTAATAAGACAGACCTATAAATCTTTCTAGGATAGGAGTGAGTAGCCTATCCCTTTCTCCAGCAGATCTTCCTGACCCTGGAATCAAACTGGGGTCTCCTGCATTGCGGGCAGATTCTTTACCAACTGAGCTACTTGGGAAGCCCATAAATCTTTCTAAACATTTTAAAACTGCCATAAATAATAATAAATCAGACACATTTAATAAATAAAACTGGAAATATCTAAGATATTCTAAAGAATTAATATGAACTTGGTTTAAATGATTATAGGAATTTACTTTCTCAACTTACCAGTTATTTAAATTTGAATTAAAGATCAACTTAAAGTAAATGTTATTTTATACACAAATTAAAACATTTATGAATAAAATAAAATCTGTAAATCAAAGAATAAAGTAGAAAGTTCTCTATCATTAAAACGAATTCATTTAAAATCAATTAATTGAATAATAATTAAAACAGATAATTTTTAAAGTTCTCTCGCACAAAAGATCTCCCAGATACTAAAACTCACTAATATTGCTAAGATTATTTATTATATTATCTTTTAGATGAGGAAAATGTATTTATTAAGGAAATTTTCCCAAAAGGTAATGGAAATTGAAAGCCACATATTTTTAACAACATTCTATTTCTTACACCTTGTACTTTGGCTATCCCTTCTGAGATGCAATCACAAATTCAGAATATAGCTTCAACTCCAGTTTAGGTCTAGATGTATTCCTGATAAAACAAGATTTGTTTTTTCATGCACACTATATAAACCTTGGTAGCTCAGACAGTAAAAAAATCTGCCTGAACTGCAGGAGACCTGGGTTCAATCCCTGGGTCAGGAAGATACCCTGGGAGAGGGAATGACAACCCGCTCCAGTATTCTTGCCTAGAGAATCTCAAGGACTGAGCAGCCAGGTGGATGATACTCCATGTGATCGCAGAGTCTGACATGACTGAGCAAGTAACACTAGCACTAAATATAAATGAGGAGTTGAAAAGCTAATAATTAAAAATGGATTATTTAAACAATAAAAACTAAGTGATTATACTTTTAGTTCAGAACTCCTACTTCCATTTTTCACTCCGAATTCTCAATTCCAGATGAACTGTCTAAAATTTTAGAGGAACCACAGAGCACAGTGAGTTAATCTTAAAGCAACAAACGTCAAAGACCAAATATCTATCCCTGAAATAACAGTTTGCTATTTCTAAGCCTAAATTAAAACACTATGTATCTTTANCTCCTACTTCCATTTTTCACTCCGAATTCTCAATTCCAGATGAACTGTCTAAAATTTTAGAGGAACCACAGAGCACAGTGAGTTAATCTTAAAGCAACAAACGTCAAAGACCAAATATCTATCCCTGAAATAACAGTTTGCTATTTCTAAGCCTAAATTAAAACACTATGTATCTTTACATACTAAATCTTGTAAAAATTCAGTTTTCACCCAAATGTTTGGATTCCATGTGAATTTATCATGGTTCCAAATAAGAATATATATATTTTATTTACATAAATATTTTGATATGCACAGTAATAGAATACAGTCTCACTGCAAAAGTAACTTTTGGAAATGTTATTTTGAATTCTGATTTTTTTCCCATTCATATTCTTTACAATAATATATCTACCTATATATGTATTTACTATTAAAAGTCAATTAAATTCTATAGTTTATTTATCTATTGTTAATTGGCCATTTGGATATCCTCTTTTGTCAAATGCATGTTTAATCTGTGTACATTTTTCATTGGGTTGCTCATCATTTCCTTACTAATTTGTAAGTTGCTTTTATTCCAAGGATATGAGCTCTTTGTTAAATATATGTATTTGTAAATATAAAAAGAAAACATAAATTAATACAAGTCAGTAATTTACCGAGATAACAATGATGTTTAAATAGTAATATTTGGAAGAAGCACAATCTGGAATCAAGACTGCCGGGAGAAATGTCAATAACCTCAGATATGCAGATAACACCACCCTTATGGCAGAAAGTGAAGAGGAATTAAAAAGCCTCTTGAT
>SJYX01017985.1:371241-414476 GCA_006410675.1 Oreotragus oreotragus | reverse complement strand
TTCCTTCCAAAGAAATCCCAGGGCTGATCTCCTTCAGAATGGACTAGTTGGATCTCCTTGCAGTCCAAGGGACTCTCTCAAGAGTCTTCTCCAACACCACAGTTCAAAAGCATCAATTCTTTGGTGCTCAGCCTTCTTCACAGTCCAACTCTCACATCCATACATTACTACTGGAAAAACCATAGCCTTGACTAGACGGACCTTAATCGGCACTGATTTGCATACTACTTTTCAGGGAAGAGGGCCACAAAACCTTCGGCAGTTTGTAAATTGGCGGTTTGTTGGTCAAATTTTGCTACAGATATGTTTTGCTTGGCTTGCACAGTACTTTTGGTTGTTTTGTTGATTTTAACTTCAATTAGCTAGCAACATTCTACAGCTGAGATGTTCCACAGTTTAATTTTAATCTACAATATTTCCTCTAAAACGAATACTCATTCAGGATTGTATATAAAGAATGTGACATATCCCAATATCCAACTGAATATTCATATCTGCTGCTTTCCTGCTACATAGTATAATTATAATATACATCTTGCCTGCTTTTTAACAGAAAGTAGTCTTACTTCTTTACTTCAAATTTTCACAGTCCAAATTAGTCTTGTTCCTTTCTCTGAGGGAATAACTATAACTGGGCAAGGTGTTAATATTCTACTGGACAATTTCAAGGTTAAATCTATAAATGAAGACATTTGAAAGATTTTAAAGTATAGCATTAAAACTATTTTGACAATCAACCAGGTTAACAAACATTAAGTAAAAATGATAATATCTGATGTTGACAGGGGATCAATGACCTGGCTGTCGTATATGGCATTTTATATTAGTATAAACTTTCTGGAGCCAAGGTTTGAAAACAATACATATGAAAGCTTCAAAAAACAAAGGCAAGACAAATTCTCAGTACCAGCAAGTTTACTTCTAGGTACTTATCCTAAAGAAATAAGTGAACAAGTGTACAAAGCGGTATTACAAAATTATTTATTACTTAAAATAGAGAAAAATTAAAATGTTTATTTGTAGGTATTTATTACATCATATTTATACAATGAATATAAACTATATTTCTCCTAAAAGGAATGATGAAAATTTATATTAATTGAAATGTGTCCATATGATACTGCTTCATGAATAAGTCACAAAACTATTTGTATACTATTATTTGTCAAAATGCATCCATATGTATATAGATGTATATGTGAATATATATCCTGAAAAAGTATGGTATTATAAATGCCAGGTTTTATCTCTGGACTGTTAGATTATGGGCACTGTTAATTTTATTTTTATGCTATTCTATATTACTTACATTTTAATATTTAGCAAGTATTATTATATTATGTGCATTAAAAGCAATAAATGCAGTGTGTAGGCTAACAATATACCTTTAAATTTATGCAGTCTGCAATTACACTGGGAACTAGGAAATATTTACATGAAGAAAATAATTATTTTAAAAAGGGAATCATCNCTCATTTTAATATTTAGCAAGTATTATTATATTATGTGCATTAAAAGCAATAAATGCAGTGTGTAGGCTAACAATATACCTTTAAATTTATGCAGTCTGCAATTACACTGGGAACTAGGAAATATTTACATGAAGAAAATAATTATTTTAAAAAGGGAATCATCACTGAATCCATGGGGAAGAGCTGTTATTGTTTCTTTGGAAGTTAAACAATATCATTAGCTAAACTTTTATACATTGAGAAATGGAATTTTGTTAACTGTAAGTTTTATATGCTCATAAAACTGAAAATAACCCAAAACTTGACTTTATATTTTCTAGTTTACATTTCCTCACAGGGAAGCTGTGAAAATTTATGGACCCTTCCCAAGTCTATCAGTAGGCCCAGACCCAATGTACGGTATCAGATATGATCAAGAGGGTGCAGATATGACCAGCGGGGTGGCCAGGCTCATCTGCAGGGCATGCCATTCCACCACCGTGGATTTCAAGCCCTTTAGGTGTGGTCACTGGCTATGCAGCTCAGAAAAAAAGAGCACATGTGACTCACAAGTGTATAGCACTTGCCTCCAGCACCTGGCTGGTTTCACACTGGAGATTTCCAATCTGTTTCTCCATGGTTAGAAAATAAATCATGAAGTAAATCTCACGGAAAGAAGAAACAAACAAACAAAATACCAGAGAATATGTAACCAAGAAAGACACACTTCAGGAGAAGTCACTTGCTCTTTTCCCGTCTGTGAACACAGCCTAAAAGTACCCTAACACTTCCCTTTGATATTATAATTATTTATAACCCTTTTCAGATACTTTTTTCTACATGTTCTCTCATTTAATGTAGTATCAATAGAAAGTTTCACTATGGTTGTAAATGCTGAATTGAAAGTGTATGTGCAAATTTTAGGTCTTTGGAATGAAAGTAAATAAAAATGATTTCTGTATAGCAAGGTGTCTTCAACAAGTCAACTCAAAGTCACTTTCTCAGGAAAATCTTCCCTGAACTTGCTGACCGGATCACATTCCCTAAAAGTGTACGTTCAATGGTCATAAATTTACATATATTTGGGTGCTTATTTGATTTATTCCTGTCTTCCCACTGCAGTAAAGCTCCAAAGAGCAGGCTGATATTGTTTTAGCTCTCTCTATTATTAACCAGCCCAGTCTCTGCACCAGTAGGGCATCCAAAATATTTTAAATACATAAATAAGTTTTTAATGGTGTGAAATTTTTATGCAAGTGTTATTTTAAGATCAATCTTTACAGGCATACACTCCTATGTGTGAGTATATCCACATGGATACACAGAGCACTTCGGAAATGTGAACATTAAAATTCAGTGAAGGAATCTGAAATTTAAAGGAATTAACAGGTTTTCTTTCTCATGTTGGAGGCTCTGGTGATGAACAAGAAGTTGAGAAAATGGAACTTGACATGGAGTACGTGGGTTCAGAATTAAATGATTTGTGGAGAGCAAGAATTATATCCACCATCTACTACTTTTCAAGAAAGGGAGATGTGTACTCAAAAGCCACAAAACACACACAAATGGTAAAGTGGGTCATTAGTGCTGGAAGCTCTGTGTTTGTGGCCACTGTGGTCCAAACACAAACAAAGATGTAATCGACTGCATATAATCTAGCCTGATTGCTATTTGCCGGGCTGGCTCTTAATTCTTAGCAAGTCAGAGACAAAGCATGTAAAAAAAATTAATGGAGAACCCAAAATAATATTCTGGAGAATTAAGAATTATATCATCCTGCCAATTTTTTTTTTAAGTTGGAAAACTATACTATTAGAAAGCAGCAAAATGTTTTATATTAGATCTTCCACTAAACATTTAGCTGGTATTTTACACAGTGGTCCATTGAAAAAGGGTAAGCGGTAAAAATGTGCTTCTGAGAGTTTTAAACCATATTGTACAGAAGTCACATCAAATTAATACTGAGGACCATTTAGGGCTTTTATTCTGAAAAGCTTTTGAAAGGGGATTAAACTATGAAAACTCTCATGATACTAAAGTACCTATTAATGGGTTGAGGAGGTAAGAAAGGAACAATGAAAGTGTTATTTTTAGATAAATCTTTACTTTTTGTGTAGCAGCACAAAGCTTTGCAGAAGGGCTCAGCAATAGTTCTCTAGCAATATCCCACGCATGGAGACGCTGATTAGTGGAATTCTGTTACCTTTTCTTTTTAGAAATAGGTCATTTTCTTTACATTGATGCATTAGAGGTAGAGCACATTAACTAATATACACATAACTTGGTATGGACAAATCCAAACAAAACGTTATTCTAAGTATTTCAATCTGAGGAGACTCTTAGGACTCTTTTTTTTTTTTTTGACTAGGACTCAAACAACTCCCTTAAAAAACGGAGTTTCCACCCTCTCTGATAGTATTTTACAGAATGAACAATTATGTTTTCAAAAAAGAAGTAGGAAACAGCTTTGAGGAGTGAGAACATGAACCAAGATAGTTGTCATCTCATCAAAAATAATGAATGCTCAAGAGGCTGCAACTTCCTGTCTCCCAGCCATTGGTCCAATCACAGCAGGCTACCGAAGAGAGTTTAGCAGGTGAGGAAACCGTCTTCTCCATCAGCCCCAGCCAGCATCTGTAATGGCCAAACAGCTATCGACCAGTGGACCTGACAAGGTGACAACCCCAAAAGACAACTGGAAATGTCTCTGCTCACCCAATGAGCTTCCCTTGGGTGCAGCCCAGGGTGGGGTGAGGGTGCCGCGTCTGCCCCATTGCAGCCTTTTCTGCTCCACCCTGACACACAGCCATGCCCACACACAACAGTCTTGGCTAATGATGCAAACATGAAGTGTAAAGTCTCCTTAATTTGACCCTTGTTAAACTCCTAATTGGATTGAAGGGGGCTCTGGGTGGAAAGCAACCCTGGATTATTCAGGGAAACTCTTACCAAATGAAGCCCAAATTACAAAAGGCTGCTCTGGCTGCAGGACATCACAAAGAATAGGCAATGAACTGCAGCTGTCACTTAACTTAAAAATCTAATCAATTGCCTTTTTTTTTAAACAGGTAACTTTTAGAACAGTTTCTTCATTGTGATACTCTTCGGAGGACGCTTGACCCAAATTTAATAAGCTGCTATTACAGCAGAAGAGCAGCTGTAGCGCAAACACTGTCGAGTGATACTGTGCATTCAGAGCCTTAATGATTTTAAAATGACTACAACCATTGCTTCATTCATGAGGAACAAAGCTCGGGCTCTCTGCTCACAACGTCTTAACACAAACTGTCTGAGCAGACAGCCTTCATTTGTCCTCCCTGCACCCCCGAGGTCAGCCGCCTGGCCGAGGTATCTCAACAGTTTAATTGTGTTTCTTCTGGGGGAAGTCTGGGTGAAGAAACTTAGGCGTCCTTGTATATGAAACCTCACTTTTCTGCAAGGAAATATACAGCTTAAGTACAGAGACAAGGGGGCGCAGGATATGCAGACAGGTGTAAAACATGAAGTAATTATAGAAGCTCAAATTAGTTCTTAGGCCTGAGGCAAAAAAGAGAACCGTGCCTTGACAAAAGGGAATAGCAAATAAGGGTAGCAAACAAAAAATGGCTTGAATGTGTAAATTAGCAAGAAAAATGAGACAGAAAAGCAGCTTTACTCTACTATTATTTCCCACATGAGAACAGAGCAGCTGAACGTGATCAAGAGAGCTTTGGAGGAGAGAGGCAGGCATCACCACGGACTCGAGCCAGAGAGTGGCAGCTCTGGGCTCTCTCGTCAGCCACTCATTATGTGCTGAAGTGCTCTTGAGAAGCGCCTCTTATACTTGACCTATCATATTACTTCTTCTGTAAACACATAATCCCCGCTTGTTAGGTGGTGTCAACACTAGCATTCATTCACGATGGTTGTCTTTTTGTGAATAGACACTTTAGAAGTGCTGCCAAAACCCCAGAATTGACACCATAATAAAACAATTCGAATTTCAACCAGGTAAACAGATCTTATGCTTCTTCTGTAAAGAGCAATGTAAAGAGTATTACAGCAATTTTCTCTCATTCGGGAAAAAAACAAAACCAAAACAAAATTACTTGCTTATGGCAAGGCTATTTTTTTTTTTAACAAGTGATTAATTTGGGATACAGATTCAAACCAGAGATAAGACCTCATCTTAAACTGCTTGGTGTGGTCACATCAGTTCTACTAAACACTATCTTTAACAACAAAACAGCACATGAGTCTCAACTACAAGGTCATGAACAAGTGATTCATAGTATTAGAAAAGTATGTCTATATGCCTCTTGTACCAGGCACAGTTGACCATAATATACTAGAGGAAAAACATTAATGGACATAGCATTTGCTATGCTATGTGTCCATTAGTGAAGACAGACTATCATTTAAACGACAATAGAAATTAAACATTTAATGTAGCTTATTGACAAATATATTTCTAGTATTTTTATATAAATATTCTTACAAAAATTCAGATTCGATGCAAAAATACTTTCAGGGTACATTTGGAAAAGGTAAATAGTCAAGGAGAAAGTATAATTTATTAAAGAGATGGGAGCACTTTGTTTTTGAACTTTTCTTCAAATTATCTGGAAGGACATTTAAAAAAAATGCCAAGTAATTCTGTCTCTCCCAGTGCTTTAATAAAAGTATTTCATCATCTAACATTGTTACAACCATCTCTAAGATAAATGAACCATGATGTCTTCACGCAGCAGTAGTGATGTGTCAATGTGGCTTATTTTACCAAGCATCGGCAACAGAGACTCCTGCTTTGGCCCCACTGCTCTGGGTATTAGGTAGGAAACAACTTGCCCCAGGGAGGAAAAAACTGAATAGTGATTAGCAGTTATTTGCCACACCTCATGGAAGATATTTTGGTAATTCTTACTGAATACATAAAAGACAAGATGCGCAATGAAAGGTTTTCAACCTAGGGGATGGGGTGTTACAAGTATCTACCCCCTACCTCAACAGTAAATATCCACATAAACAAGTAATTCTTAAAACCAGGAAAATGTCTGCTTAATATCCTCAATGAATTTCCAACATGAACTTTTATTTATATGACACTTAAAGAACAGAGCTTTTGCACAAAACAAAAATGCCAGTATCTACAATGTTATAAATCTATCATTAAATAAAGTGGCTCCTGAAATAACAACCGTGTGCAGGAAAAGAAGTACCAGTAAATAAAACGACATATTCAAGGTAAATAGTAAGAGCCACTCTTACAAAGAAGGTTTAGTAAGCCATAAACAAATGTTCATTTTGACTGAATTTTATTCTAAACAGACTTCTCTTTAAATATTTGGTAGAAAATTAATGGAAAAGCCTAAGTATACTTATTTATGTAATACCAGATAAGACCATAGATAATCTGAAGTCTCCGAGATATACTTAAGACGAGATTTCTAAAGAGAACTCTCATCTCCCATCATTGAAAGAGACAGTAAGCCACTATATTCTTCATTTACGAGGTTCAGAGTGCTATCTAAATTGATGGGTCAATAGTTAGAAAAGAGAAATGACTAAAAGATGCTGTACCCAGACTTATACCAATCTTCCTGAAATGTAAATTAACCTCATGGGTACACCAGACAATTTGGGAGCTAACTTCTTCAGCACTCAAAGGAAATTAAGTTGTTCACTGGAAGAATACAACGCTAAAGGAACCCCACAGTATAAAAGAATATGCCTAACTTTATGCTAGTAGTGTAGCTTATGTTCTAGGTGAATGTTGTAAGTGAAATAATTTTTATTATTAAAATATTTTTGAAAATTCTACTCTCAATGTCTTAATGAAGAGAAATATAGAAGTTAAGAATGGCAAAACTGATTTACATTTTTCAGTCCATTCACATGTATGTGTCCACACATGCATGCTCAGCAGGGGCATTTCTCAATTCCCCACAAATCCTGACTGAATAACTGAGAAATAAAGTTCACTACTTACAAGAAAATCTACTGGAAGCGATTGTGGTCTTTCATACTGTTAATTTCTGTACAGTCAGAATTTTTTAAGATTTTACATGGACATCCCTAAACAAGTCAATTGTTATTTAAGTAGTTCACAGTTTGAATGATTAGAACATAAATTCTCTCTAGAAGTTCAGGCAATTAAGGACTGGGCTTGATAAAGGTAAGGAAAAGATCCCAAATGTAAGGAAAGTACATTAGACTTTATTTTTAAATTAGTTAAATTTATTTGGAGGGGGGGATATTATTTTGAGAAGTTCAGTAGACTGCGTTGGGGGTCTAAGCTCTAGACCTGCCATAGGTGGGGCAAGAAGAATTCCTAGGGATTTTGCTTGATTTTTTAAGAAAAAATGCTTTTTAAGAACCATATAAATCTTTTAACCTTCCTGGGAATGGAACCTTTTTAAAAGCATTGTTATAGATTATTACTTAATTTTCTGATATAGGATTCTAAAAATACATTTGAAGGGACACAATATATGGAAGTACAAAACTGCCTATATCTTACTGGAAAGTACTATTAGAATAGTCTTCCTTACTCTGTGCTATAACTTCCATCCATTGGTTTTACTTGTATCGTCTGAAGATCAAATATAATTATACTCTCTATTATAAATGACAGACTTTGTAGAGAAAACTACTTTGGTCCTCTGTTTACCATACAAGTTAGTTTCTTAAATAGGCTAAACTAGCCTTAGTTCTTTCAAGTCACATGACATGATTTCCTAATCATTTATGAATTTTTCTGTCAAAGCATTTGTTAAATCAGGTTTGTGTCACTTGTAGATTGTATTTAAATTTAATTTCACTGTGTCAAAGAAGATTATCTGTATTATTTATATCCTTCTAAACTGAGTCTATTCTTATGGCCTAACATATGGTTTAGCCTGCAGAATCTCACACTGGAACACTGGAAAACAATTCTGTTGTTGGATGGAATGTTCTACAGAAAACCATTAGGTCTGGTCAGTTCATAGTGTTACTCAAGTCTTCTCTGTGCTGGTTAATCTACTGTCTAGTTAGTCGACTTGCTATTAACAGTGGAATACTGAAGTCTCCAACTATGATCGGAGAACTGTCTGTCTCTCCCTTCAGTGCTGTCAGCTTTTGCTTCATGTACTTACGGCTCTGTGTTAGGCACAGAAATATTTATGATTGTTACACCTTCTTGAGGCATTAACTTTTATCTTTATAAAATCTTTCTCTTTATCCCTAGTAATATTTTTTTAGTTAAAAGTCTATTTCTTCTGATATCAGTACAGTCATTCCAACTCTTTTATGGTTGCTGTTTGCATAGTATATCTTTTTTTCACCTTTTAAAAAATTTTTCATCCTATCTGTACCTTTGAGTATAGACTGGGACAAAGCATAGAGTTGATTGCATATAGTTGTATGCAGATTGCACATAGTTGGATCTTATTGCTTTAGAAAAAAATCAGTCTAATAGTTTATTTCTGATTGGATTGATTAACCCATTCACATGTAATGTTATGGTTGACATAACTGGGTTTGCAACTGTCTTCTTTATGGCTCATGTCTATGTTTCTTCATCTGTTTCTCCTTTACTGCCTTTACTCACATTAAGTAAACAGTTTCTAGATCAACACTGTAATTGCTTTAATGATTTTTAAAACTATATATATTTGAGAGCTTCAGACCTTGCAATATACATCTCAACTTATCAAAATACAAATTTATTTATTTTTTTTAATTTAGATGCTACTTGCTTACCAGAAGAATTTGAGGCACTTTTAAGTTTTCTCAAGTGTTTAACACTTCTCTGTTAACAATGTTGAATAAGAAACTGCAAAGTACAAAATTTCCTAATATTTTGCTCTTATCTGCTCTTCTGACACATCTCACATTTTCCATAATTTCTCAATAATGATTGGTTTTCCAGCCAAACGTACAAGTTCTTTTAGTACCTGAAATCATGAATTCATTTCAAGTGATCATTACTTTCTTATCATTTTATTATTTAGCATCAATTTTGTTTTTACTCTTAATTGTATTCATTATATTCCTCCTAAAGATATAAAACTAAATAAATAGAGTTGTGTTGAAAAATATTTAATAGCCAAAGGTTTATTTTTAAAGTGATATATCATAAAGAAATCTTTAAAAGTATAAAACAGATTGTTTCTAGAAGAATTATTATGGGGGAAGGGATAGTTAGGGAGTTGGGGATGGACATGTACACACTGCTATATCTAAAATAGACCTACTGTATAGCACAGGGAATTGCTCAATGTTACATGGCAGCCTGGATGGGAGAGGAGTTTAGGGGAGAATGGATACATGTATACGTATGGCTGAGTCACTTTCCTTTCCACCTGATACTGTCACAGCATTGCTTGTTAATTGACTATACACCAGTACAAATTAAAAAAAGTTTTTTTAAAAAGAATTATTATAAGCATCCTTGGAAGAACAAACTCAAATAGATTTGACTATAATCCAAATAATAAAAATATAATGTACTGTTAAATTTTCAGGAATACATATACGCTGCATATGATAAACTATACCTTCAAAGATAAATCTGCTGATGTTTTGTGCTGACCTCAAAAACTGAACAAAGTACAGAGAACTGAATGACTTCAGATATGGAGGGTATAAGAAGCTTTAAAGATCTATTTTAATGTTCTCATCATATAGGGCAAGAAACTGGACACAGAGATTAATGAAATCCATTAATAAAGGTCAGATAGTTCAATTGTAAAATATTAACCCTTAGAACCCGAGTGTTCTTCCTAATCAAGGTCTTTACTTACTCTACTGTGAAAGTAAAGGAAGATATGTACTTTATAACCAAAGACTTGAAGGAAAAATATTTGGGGCAGTTTTACAAACCTAAAATGAACCAGATATAATTGGTTTATACAGAAATATCCTGAGACACACTTTGGCAGCATCAGATACAGATAAAACTACTGGTTTAAGACAAAAATGATGTCCTCTTCATTATAGGGGACTGGAATACAAAAGTAGGATGTCAAGAGCTACCTGGAGTAACAGGGAAGTTTGGCCTTGGAGTACAAAACGAAGCAGGTCAAAGGCTAACACAGTTTTGCGAAGAGAATGCAATGGTCGTAGCAAACAACCTCTTCCAACAACACAAGAGAATATTCTACACATGGACATCACCAGATGGTCAATACCGAAATCAGACTGATTATATTATTTGCAACCAGAGATGGAGACGCTGTATACAGTCAGCAAAAATAAGACTGGGAGCTGACTGTGGCTCAGATCATGAACTCCTTATTGCCAAATTCAGACTTAAATTGAAGAAAATAGGGAAAACCACCAGATCATTCAGGTATGACTTAAATCAAATCACTTATGATTATACAGTGGAAATGACAAATAGAATCAAGGGATTAGATCTGATAGTCAGTGCCTGAAGAACGATGGATGGAGGTTTGTTACACTGTACAGGAGGTAGGGATCAAGACCATCTCCAAGGAAAAGAAAGGCAAAATGGTTGTCTGACGAGACCCTGCAAATAGCTGTGAAAAGAAGAAAAGCTAAAGGCAAAGGAGAAAAGGAAAGATATACCCATTTGAATGCAGAGTTCCAAAGAAGAGATAAGAAAGCCTTCCTCAGTGATCAGTGCAAAGAAACAGAGGAAAACAATAGAATGGGAAAGACTAGAGATCTCTTCAAGAAAATTAGAGCCACCAAGGAAATATTTCATGCAAAGATGAGCACAATAAAGGACAGAAATGGTATGGACCTATCAAAAACAGAAGATATTAAGAAGGGGTGGCAAGAATACACAGAAGAACTACACAAAAAGATTTTCATGACACAGATAATCACGATGGAGTGATCACTCATCCAGAGCCAGACATTCTGGAATGTGAAGTCAAATGGGCCTTAGGAAGCATCACTACGAACAAAGCTAGTGGAGGTGTTGGAATTACATTTGAGCTATTTCAAATTCTAAAAGCTGATGCTGTGAAAGTGCTGTACTCAATATGCCAGCAAATTTGGAAAACTCAGCAGTGGCCACAGAACTGGAAAAGGTCAGTTTTCATTCCAATCCCAAACAAAGGCAATGCCAAAGAATGTTCAAACTACTGTACGATTGCACTCATCTCACATTCTAGCAAAGTAATGCTCAAAATTCTCCAAGCCAGGCTTCCACAGTATGTCAACCGTGAACTACCAGGTGTTCAAGCTGGATTTGGAAAAGGCAGAGGAACCAGAGATGAAATTGCCAACATCTGCTGCATCATTGAAAAAGCAAGAGAGGTCCAGAAAAACATCTATTTTTGCTTTGTTGACTACACCAAAGCCTTTGACTATGTGGATCACAGCAAACTGTGGAAAATTCTGAAAGAGATGGGAAATACCAGACCACCTGACCTGCCTCCTGAGAAACCTCTATGCAGGTCAAGAAGCAACAGTTAGAACTGGACATGGAACAACCGACTGGTTCCAAATCGGGAAAGAAGCACGTCAAGGTTGTATATTGTCATTTTGCTTATTTAACTTCTATGCAGAGTACATCATGAGAAATGCTGGGCTGGAAGAAGCACAAGCTGGAATCAAGATTGCCGGGAAAAATATCATAACCTCAGATATGCAGATGACATCACCCTTATGGCAGAAAGTGAAAAACTAAAGAGCCTCTTGATGAAAGTGAAAGAGGAGAATGAAGAAGTTGGCTTACAAGTCAACATTCAGAAAACTAAGATCATGGCATCCGGTCCCATCACTTCATGGCAAACAGATGGGAACACAATGTAAATAGTGACAGACTTTATTTTTGGGGGGCTCAAAAGTCACTGCAGATAGTGACTGCAGTCATGAAATTAAAAGACGCTTGCTCCTTGGAAGAAAAGCTATGACCAACCTAGACAGCATATTAACAGCAGAGACATTATTTTGCCAACAAAGGTCCACCTAGTCAAAGATATGGTAGTAGTAGTAGTTTTTCCAGTAGTTTTGTATGGATGTGAGAGTTGGACTGTAAGGAAAACTGAGCGCCAAAGAATTGATGCTTTTGAATTGTGGTGTTGGAGAAGACTCTCGATAGTCCCTTGGACTGCAGGGAGATCCAACCAGTCCATCCTAAAGGAAATCAGTCCTGAATATTCATTGAAAGGACTGATGCTGAAGCTGAAACTCCAAACTTTGGCCACCTGATGTGAAGAACTGACTGCTTGGAAAAGACCTTGAGGCTGGGAAAGATTGAAGGTGGGAGGAGAAGAGGACGAGAGAGGATGAGGTGGTTGGATGGCATCGCCTACTCGATGGACATGAGTTTGAGTAGGCTCCGGGCGTGGGTGATGGACGGGAAAGCCTGGCGTGTTGCAGTCCATGGGGTTGCAAAGAGTTGGATGTGACTGAGCAACTGAACTGAACTGACCCCTAAATAGATTTTCATATATCAAGGTCTTTTAAAACTTATGAATTCCCTAGCTATAAGAATATATTTAAATACACTCTAGTATCTCAATTATTGATGATAAAAATTTTTTAACTGAATATGTTAAAAATATTCAAAGCATCAAACTAAAAATGATTTTGTGAGGTTGTCTTTGGCCTCTGATATTTCAGCAACCCCTCTCAAACTCATCTGTTTCCTTTTGTGGAACTTGTGGGGACTCAGCCTGTTTTCCTCTCTATTCTCTCATTCTATCCCTTGTGGCTTTTCTTCCCCAAAGGTTTTTCCTTCTCTCTCTGTCCAAAAGCTTGTTATCACTTTTCAAGAATTCAAGATTCATTATTTTCAATATTCAATCTATTCCAAGTTTAATCTTTAAATTATTTGATTTCTTTGAATTCTGTCTGTCTCTTTCTATGGCCATATTTATGTTTCAAGTTCTACTCTGCGTCCTATCTTTAAATTATTTCATTAACTCATCTATTCAGGAATATTACTTCATTTTCTCCTCACTCTCATCTGGGGCTGCCAGATAAAGTACAGGATGCTTGTTCAGACAAAGAATGAAATGTTTATCTAAAAAATACATTTAACTGGAAATGCTGTATTTTCATATGCTAAGATTTTGGGTAGAGATGGAAAGAAGTGGGGAGTCCTGCACTTCCACGTGTTAAACCCCATAAGATGTCCAGTTTCTTCATCACCCCGTTTTCTTCCAATTTATCAATTTGACTATACTTTTTTCCCCTCTAGTTTAGAAGTAGTACCACTCTAGTATTCTTGCTTGGAAAATCCCATGGATGGAGGAGCCTGGTGGGCTGCAGTCCATGGGATCGCGAAGTCGGACACGACTGAGCAACTTCACTTTCACTTTTCACTCTCATGCATTGGAGAAGGAAATGGCAACCCACTCCGGTGTTCTTGCCTGGAGAATCCCAGGGACAGAAGAGCCGGGTAGGCTGCCATCTCTGGGGTCGCACAGAGTCGGACACGACTGAAGCGACTTAGCAGCAGCAACAGTCTATCAGTCTAATCATGTATCTTCAATTTGTTCACATCTGTATCCTTCAGCCATAAGCTCTCCCCAAATTCTTATTCAAGATATATTCTGTTATTTAGTTTCTCCCCTCTTTCCCTTCTGTATGGCTGAGTGATATGGATCATTTTGACTTTTGTGCAAATTGACACCATTACAAATTTATGATTTCCATCATGGTGGTTCTTTCCTCTTCCTCCTTGATCTTTTACTTCTTGACCAGTGTATTACCTCCATTCTTCTTAGTGATGATTTAAACATTCAAGTCCCTCCTTAACCTTTAGGTAAGGCCCATGTTTTCTGTCGCCAAGATAAAATTGAGGCCTTGTTTATATACTCCATCAACTGTCTAAACCACTATCTATAAACTTATCTCTATCTGTGGTTACCTCCCATAATGTAGCAGGCTCCTCCTCGTATATATTGCTAGACCTTACCTGTCTGTTTCAAGCCAAGGTCCTCATTCTCTATTGTTACCAATACATATGGCATGCAGGAAGTGAAATGCAATACTAACAACTGTGTGGAGTTTACCTTCAAGAAAAACTGAGCCATCTCACAACTGTAGGCTCACAACTGTACCATTCACTTCTCTGGTTTTAGAGATAGGTCTCCAAGGATGAGCCCCCTTGTTTTCAAATTTTAACTTCTCTTCTACTGCTCCTCTCTCGAAGCCATAAATATGTGCAGGCCTCTTTTAAATTTTATTCTGCATCACTCCATAATTGCCACCATCTCTCTTACATTTCATGTATGTCCAGTCCTCTTGAAAGCATATTTTACACTTCACTTACTCCAATTTACTCTTCAACCCCACTGTAATCTGCCTTCTGTCTCTGTGATTCTGCTGAAAGTGATCTGGACAGACCCAGAACTTTTCTTTTTACTTGACCTCTATATGGTAGCTTAACTGTTGTCTGCGTCCTTTTTATTAAAACTCCCTTGTTTTTAGCTTTTAGGACAGTCCTATCTCTTTGTCTTCTTTACTTCTCTGAACTTCACTTCTCATTCGCCTTTCCTGGGGCATCTTCTTCCGTTGGTGATGCTCAGGATAATGTCCTTGGGCTGAGCTCACTCTATACTGTCTCCTGGACACTTTTAAGCAAGCATGTCTCTTAAGTACAAAAAATATGATTCTAACTACAGAAAATAGTATAATGAATCCCAGACCTTTCTCATACGCTTTAGAGAAAGTTTATGTGTGTGTGTGTACATAAAATCTGCCCTCTTGACTCTTCCCCCTGGATAAACCCACAGACCCATGGTTAAACCTGAACTCATGATCCTCCCAGGAAACCTGCTTTTTGCTCCATATTTCTGTATCTCAGTTGATAGGGTTTCTGTACTCCAGTCACTCAAGGCAGGAACTTGAGAATTATCTCAGGTGTACTCAAATACTCTTTCATGATTTCTCTGTCTTCCTCATGTAAATGCTTTTCACAGTGGAGAGATGAGCTACATATCCACTACATTAGTTAGCACGATGCTTGAGAACAAGATAGAAAGAGAAAAAAATTATGCTCAATAAATGTTTGCTGACAGGATCAATTCCATCCTTCAGTTTTCCCACAGAAAGCTTTCTTAGCTTGTGTTTCCATGCCCCTCCTTTATGATCCCTAGTAATTGCTCCTCTTCTAATCACCTAGTATTTCCCTCTGAATTGTTACCATGTGCTCAGTTTTTTCTAATCTCCTCTGGCCTGAAAGCTCTGTGAAGGCAAAAATAGTATCACTAGGGCACATTAGAGGGTTCAGAAGATAATAAATATCTGATAGTTGAATGACTTAAGAAGTTCTTTGCATGAATCTTCTGCAGGCAATTTCAAAAGAATGTTTTCCACATTCCTGATCTAATGTTTAGAAAGCATTACAACTGCATTTTCCTCCCTTGCATTCAGCAGCCAGGTGATAAATTAAAAAATTTTCAAATCTGCTTACACATGTGTTTAATACTAGAGATATCATGATTCATGAATACTGAAGATACTTATTTCAAATCTCTCTAAATCCTCCTGAATGAAGATACTTAGTTGGAATGACTATCTTCAGGAAAGATTAATGATTTAAAAAAAAAAAGCTCAGAACTGCCACTTGTGGCAACATAAGGTGGGAAAGAAACCTAGGAATTGCTTCCTTGTTGTCTCATGACACCAAGATAACAGTCAATGAATGAGATGGCTATGCAGAGTATCAACCTACTAACCAAATTTTGGTTTTTAATAATTATCAGGAAAGAAAACAGAAGCCCAGCCTGTTTGTTCAATACGCCAAATATGTTTGTTACATACATCATGGATGAAATGCCAAGTATGAAAGTTTGTCCAGTTTACTTGTAATCAGTCTATCAATGAAATGGCTACTAAGATCACTGTCATCAGTCTTGCTTATAATCACTAAACCTGCCCTAATCTTATTTCTTCTTATAATTTTTATACCTTAAGATTAAAAAACGTTTTATCACTCAACAATATATACTGATCATCTACTATGCAATAGTCCTTTTCTAGGCATTGTGAGGTAAAGGTAAGAAGAAGGGTGAACTTTTGCTTGTCATCCAGGAATTCTGAATCCATTTTGGGGACAAAAGACATCTACAAATTTAAATTACTTTTAAAAAATAACACTCATCTATACTATACCAAAGGGTGTCCCGGTGACTTAGACAGTAAAGAATCTGCCTGCAATTCAGGAGACCCAGGACTGATCCCTGGGTTGGAAAGATACCCTGGAGAAGGAAATGGCAACCCACTGCAGTATTCTTGTGTGGAAAATCCCATGGACAGAGGAGCTTGGCAGGTTACAGTCCATGGAGGTTGGAAAGAGTTGGACACAACTGAATGACTCTTTACTTTATACTGCCAATGGGAGAAAAGTTGATATATACAAGACTTCTGAGACGGAAAAGACCATTTTTACTTAGGAAAATCACAGAAAGGATACATTTTGTTTTAAGGAAGGAAGGAATGAAATTCTGATAGGTTGAAGAGAAAGAGGTAAAAGGCAGAGAAAACAATGGAAGAACTATGTTTAGAAAATAGTATATAGTAGGGAAAGCAAGGACAGGTGTCAAGAAGTTAATATTAGAACACTGCTGTGGTCCGATAGTGAAGCACCTTGAAGATCAGAGAGGCATTTTTCCTTTGCTCCCTCACTTCCACCCTCTCTTCCCTTCATGAGGACTGGGAGTCAATCTAAGGTTTTTGAACAGGGATGTAATATGATAGAAGTTGGTCTGTAAGAAAGTCAACCCAGCAGCATTCTTCATGATGGCCTAGAGAAGGGTCAGACAGAAAGAGGGATACATAGTCCAGTGACCAAGTGATAAAGACCTTGAACTAGAGTGATGGTGGTGTGGAAGACAAGAAGACATGTGAAATATTCTAGGTGGGAAGGAGAATCCATAAGACTTGGTGATTAAGAGAGCATCAATATGTTAGAGAAGAAACAAAGGGCAAGAGAGGAGCCAGCCAAAAGGATGTCAAGTCCTTGAAATTATATGTGACTCAAGTCAATGACAGAAACAAAGGAAGAAATGAGAGGTAGTAATCCTCAAAAAAAGCTTTTGACTTCAACTTGAGAGGAAGATGGTTCAATAACATGGGGAGGACAGGGGCATCAATTTAGAAAATACCTCCCAGGATGCAGAAAATGACAATGATGAATTAACAGAAGTCAGGCCTGGAGGTACAGATTTGTGACGCATCTCCACAGAGATGATGGTTCAAGCTCTAGAAGCATAAAGCAAGATGAACTGAAACAGCATACAACTGACCCCTGAGCAATGTGGATGTTAGGTGTGCCAACCCCCAGCACAGTCAAATAGCCATGTTTCGACTCTCTACAAACTTAATAACTAACAGCCTGCTGCTGTCCAGAAGCCTTACTAATAACATAAATAGCCAATTAACACATATTCTGTATGACCTATGTTTTATATATTATGTTCTTAAGATAAAAGAAATTGTTATTAAGAAAATCATAAGGAAGATAAAACAACTTATAGAATATAAATGTATTAATTGGAAAAAAAAATCCATGTATAATTGGACCAACATACCTCAAATCTGTGTTGTTCAAGGGTGAACTGTGCTTGTATTTGGCAACATAACCTTGACAGGAGGAGCAGCTAAATCGTATACTCATATTTAGGAAGTTAGAGAAGAAAGACAGATGGGAGTCAGTGGTGAAAAATCAGTGGGATAAGAAGCAGGACAGGATATGAATGCAGGTAGTGGACAGAGCAGAACAGTTATGTGCATGGATACTGAAGTCACAAGGAATGGTTTCATGACCTAGCCCCAGCCAGAGGACCTCAAATAACTATTTCAAGCTTTACTTTTCTTATCTTCAAAATAAGACTGCAGTACCTACCCCTCAGAGCATTTATTACCACCTGACATGTTACAGATTCGTTTCCTTGCTTATGGGTTTGTTAACTTGGTGTCTCCCCACTAGAACTGCAAGCTCCATTGTGCAGTCTTATTTTCAGCTCTTCAGAAGGTGAGACATGCTTCTTGGAGCCACAGGAGAAATCCTACTCAACCATGTGCTGCACATATCAAGTTTTTAGCAGGGACTTGCACAGAATAAGCATTCAATAGCTGACATTATTCTTTTTGTCAAGAGAAGAAAATTTCCAAAGAAGGAGGAGGTCAACGGTGTCAAGAAGTCAGTCAGATTTGTGAATTAACAGGTTGTGATACATTTTTTCTCCTTAGCACTATTAAAATATAACATTCAGCAGAATTAAATGATCATCTCTGATGATTTTATCCCTCTTTCCATATTTTCCCCCTTGATTGAGCCCTTCTTTCCTTCTTCCCTTCCTTTATTTAAGCAGATATTTATTGAGCACTCATTATTAGATGGGCACTGTTTTAGATTCTGGGTATGGTAGCAATGAAGAGACAAAATCCTTACCCTCATTAGAGCTTAGATTTAAATCGGGGTGAGGGAGACATTAATCAAGATAAATAAGTAAAAGTGTATGTTAGTGGTAAGCAGTAGGAAGAAGGCCCAGAAGGGAACAGAGAGTCTGGGGGAGAGAATGTGCCATTTTAGGTTAAATATCTGAATGGCCCAACGGAAAAAGGCATGTAGATCCCGGGAGACAAGTTCCACAGAGGAGCCGGCACATGCCTGGCCCCCATGTGAGTGGCTGCCATGGTGGTTGGTGACACTAGCCGGTGATAACATCAGAAAGAGAGGTGGGTGAAACAGAGTGGAAAGGAGCTGACTAAAGGATCGGTAGGTCATTTTAAGGATTTTGCCTTTTACTCTAAAATGGGAAGCCGTTAGGGAATTCTGCACTTACGGATGTCATGAGCTGACTTTATTTTTCACGGATCTTTCGGCCATGTCAATAAAAGAGGAGAAGGGGAGAGCAGGACTGAGATAAGGAAGGAAGCCAGGACGCTTTTGGTGTAACCAACAGTACACCTCAGAGATGATGGTGACTGAGCAGGACTGAAGCTATATACAGCTGGTGAGAAGACTGGTTCTGGTAAGGTTTGCTGACGCTACTGGGTGTGGGATACAAAAGCATGACAGGAGTCAAGATAGCAGCTAAGATGTTGGCCTAACTAACTGGGAAAAAGGAGTTATACTTAGTAGGGCAAAGATGGGGCTTCCCTGGTGGCTCAGACAGGAAAGAATCCACCTGCAAAGCAGGAGACCTGGGTTCGATCCCTGGGTTGGGAAGATCCCCTGGAGGCAACCCACTCCAGTATTCTTGTCTGGAGAATCCCCATGGACAGAGGAGCTTGGCGGCTACAGTCCATGGGGTCCCAAAGAGTCGGACACAACTGAGCGACTAAGCACAGCGTAGCANGAAAGAATCCACCTGCAAAGCAGGAGACCTGGGTTCGATCCCTGGGTTGGGAAGATCCCCTGGAGGCAACCCACTCCAGTATTCTTGTCTGGAGAATCCCCATGGACAGAGGAGCTTGGCGGCTACAGTCCATGGGGTCCCAAAGAGTCGGACACAACTGAGCGACTAAGCACAGCGTAGCACAGGGCACAGATGACAGCAGGAGGGGCAGGATGGAGTTGATGAACAGTGGCTCGGTTTGGCTATGCTTTGTTTGAAATGTATCCTGCAAGTGTGAGAAGATGTGGGGGAAACAGCTGGATGAATGGGTTTGAAGTTGAGGGGAGAGATCTTGGCTAAAGCTATACGTTTGGGAGTCATCAATGTATTTTACAGGGGAATACAGCATGAGTAATCATCAGACGACCATCATACCTACTACTGTGGGCAAGAATCCCTTAGAAGAAATGGAGTAGCCCTCATAGTCAACAAAAGAGTCAAAAAATGCAGTACTTGGGTGTAATCTCAAAAANCACATGGACATCACCAGATGGTCAATACCGAAATCAGACTGATTATATTATTTGCAACCAGAGATGGAGACGCTGTATACAGTCAGCAAAAATAAGACTGGGAGCTGACTGTGGCTCAGATCATGAACTCCTTATTGCCAAATTCAGACTTAAATTGAAGAAAATAGGGAAAACCACCAGATCATTCAGGTATGACTTAAATCAAATCACTTATGATTATACAGTGGAAATGACAAATAGAATCAAGGGATTAGATCTATAGTCAGTGCCTGAAGAACGATGGATGGAGGTTTGTTACACTGTACAGGAGGTAGGGATCAAGACCATCTCCAAGGAAAAGAAAGGCAAAATGGTTGTCTGACGAGACCCTGCAAATAGCTGTGAAAAGAAGAAAAGCTAAAGGCAAAGGAGAAAAGGAAAGATATACCCATTTGAATGCAGAGTTCCAAAGAAGAGATAAGAAAGCCTTCCTCAGTGATCAGTGCAAAGAAACAGAGGAAAACAATAGAATGGGAAAGACTAGAGATCTCTTCAAGAAAATTAGAGCCACCAAGGAAATATTTCATGCAAAGATGAGCACAATAAAGGACAGAAATGGTATGGACCTATCAAAAACAGAAGATATTAAGAAGGGGTGGCAAGAATACACAGAAGAACTACACAAAAAGATTTTCATGACACAGATAATCACGATGGAGTGATCACTCATCCAGAGCCAGACATTCTGGAATGTGAAGTCAAATGGGCCTTAGGAAGCATCACTACGAACAAAGCTAGTGGAGGTGTTGGAATTACATTTGAGCTATTTCAAATTCTAAAAGCTGATGCTGTGAAAGTGCTGTACTCAATATGCCAGCAAATTTGGAAAACTCAGCAGTGGCCACAGAACTGGAAAAGGTCAGTTTTCATTCCAATCCCAAACAAAGGCAATGCCAAAGAATGTTCAAACTACTGTACGATTGCACTCATCTCACATTCTAGCAAAGTAATGCTCAAAATTCTCCAAGCCAGGCTTCCACAGTATGTCAACCGTGAACTACCAGGTGTTCAAGCTGGATTTGGAAAAGGCAGAGGAACCAGAGATGAAATTGCCAACATCTGCTGCATCATTGAAAAAGCAAGAGAGGTCCAGAAAAACATCTATTTTTGCTTTGTTGACTACACCAAAGCCTTTTACTATGTGGATTACAGCAAACTGTGGAAAATTCTGAAAGAGATGGGAAATACCAGACCACCTGACCTGCCTCCTGAGAAACCTCTATGCAGGTCAAGAAGCAACAGTTAGAACTGGACATGGAACAACAGACTGGTTCCAAATCGGGAAAGAAGCACGTCAAGGCTGTATATTGTCATTTTGCTTATTTAACTTCTATGCAGAGTACATCATGAGAAATGCTGGGCTGGAAGAAGCACAAGCTGGAATCAAGATTGCCGGGAAAAATATCATAACCTCAGATATGCAGATGACATCACCCTTATGGCAGAAAGTGAAAAACTAAAGAGCCTCTTGATGAAAGTGAAAGAGGAGAATGAAGAAGTTGGCTTACAAGTCAACATTCAGAAAACTAAGATCATGGCATCCGGTCCCATCACTTCATGGCAAACAGATGGGAACACAATGTAAATAGTGACAGACTTTATTTTTGGGGGGCTCAAAAGTCACTGCAGATAGTGACTGCAGTCATGAAATTAAAAGACGCTTGCTCCTTGGAAGAAAAGCTATGACCAACCTAGACAGCATATTAACAGCAGAGACATTATTTTGCCAACAAAGGTCCACCTAGTCAAAGATATGGTAGTAGTAGTAGTTTTTCCAGTAGTTTTGTATGGATGTGAGAGTTGGACTGTAAGGAAAACTGAGCGCCAAAGAATTGATGCTTTTGAATTGTGGTGTTGGAGAAGACTCTCGATAGTCCCTTGGACTGCAGGGAGATCCAACCAGTCCATCCTAAAGGAAATCAGTCCTGAATATTCATTGAAAGGACTGATGCTGAAGCTGAAACTCCAAACTTTGGCCACCTGATGTGAAGAACTGACTGCTTGGAAAAGACCTTGAGGCTGGGAAAGATTGAAGGTGGGAGGAGAAGAGGACGAGAGAGGATGAGGTGGTTGGATGGCATCGCCTACTCGATGGACATGAGTTTGAGTAGGCTCCGGGCGTGGGTGATGCACGGGAAAGCCTGGCGTGTTGCAGTCCATGGGGTTGCAAAGAGTTGGATGTGACTGAGCAACTGAACTGAACTGACCCCTAAATAGATTTTCATATATCAAGGTCTTTTAAAACTTATGAATTCCCTAGCTATAAGAATATATTTAAATACACTCTAGTATCTCAATTATTGATGATAAAAATTTTTTAACTGAATATGTTAAAAATATTCAAAGCATCAAACTAAAAATGATTTTGTGAGGTTGTCTTTGGCCTCTGATATTTCAGCAACCCCTCTCAAACTCATCTGTTTCCTTTTGTGGAACTTGTGGGGACTCAGCCTGTTTTCCTCTCTATTCTCTCATTCTATCCCTTGTGGCTTTTCTTCCCCAAAGGTTTTTCCTTCTCTCTCTGTCCAAAAGCTTGTTATCACTTTTCAAGAATTCAAGATTCATTATTTTCAATATTCAATCTATTCCAAGTTTAATCTTTAAATTATTTGATTTCTTTGAATTCTGTCTGTCTCTTTCTATGGCCATATTTATGTTTCAAGTTCTACTCTGCGTCCTATCTTTAAATTATTTCATTAACTCATCTATTCAGGAATATTACTTCATTTTCTCCTCACTCTCATCTGGGGCTGCCAGATAAAGTACAGGATGCTTGTTCAGACAAAGAATGAAATGTTTATCTAAAAAATACATTTAACTGGAAATGCTGTATTTTCATATGCTAAGATTTTGGGTAGAGATGGAAAGAAGTGGGGAGTCCTGCACTTCCACGTGTTAAACCCCATAAGATGTCCAGTTTCTTCATCACCCCGTTTTCTTCCAATTTATCAATTTGACTATACTTTTTTCCCCTCTAGTTTAGAAGTAGTACCACTCTAGTATTCTTGCTTGGAAAATCCCATGGATGGAGGAGCCTGGTGGGCTGCAGTCCATGGGATCGCGAAGTCGGACACGACTGAGCAACTTCACTTTCACTTTTCACTCTCATGCATTGGAGAAGGAAATGGCAACCCACTCCGGTGTTCTTGCCTGGAGAATCCCAGGGACAGAAGAGCCGGGTAGGCTGCCATCTCTGGGGTCGCACAGAGTCGGACACGACTGAAGCGACTTAGCAGCAGCAACAGTCTATCAGTCTAATCATGTATCTTCAATTTGTTCACATCTGTATCCTTCAGCCATAAGCTCTCCCCAAATTCTTATTCAAGATATATTCTGTTATTTAGTTTCTCCCCTCTTTCCCTTCTGTATGGCTGAGTGATATGGATCATTTTGACTTTTGTGCAAATTGACACCATTACAAATTTATGATTTCCATCATGGTGGTTCTTTCCTCTTCCTCCTTGATCTTTTACTTCTTGACCAGTGTATTACCTCCATTCTTCTTAGTGATGATTTAAACATTCAAGTCCCTCCTTAACCTTTAGGTAAGGCCCATGTTTTCTGTCGCCAAGATAAAATTGAGGCCTTGTTTATATACTCCATCAACTGTCTAAACCACTATCTATAAACTTATCTCTATCTGTGGTTACCTCCCATAATGTAGCAGGCTCCTCCTCGTATATATTGCTAGACCTTACCTGTCTGTTTCAAGCCAAGGTCCTCATTCTCTATTGTTACCAATACATATGGCATGCAGGAAGTGAAATGCAATACTAACAACTGTGTGGAGTTTACCTTCAAGAAAAACTGAGCCATCTCACAACTGTAGGCTCACAACTGTACCATTCACTTCTCTGGTTTTAGAGATAGGTCTCCAAGGATGAGCCCCCTTGTTTTCAAATTTTAACTTCTCTTCTACTGCTCCTCTCTCGAAGCCATAAATATGTGCAGGCCTCTTTTAAATTTTATTCTGCATCACTCCATAATTGCCACCATCTCTCTTACATTTCATGTATGTCCAGTCCTCTTGAAAGCATATTTTACACTTCACTTACTCCAATTTACTCTTCAACCCCACTGTAATCTGCCTTCTGTCTCTGTGATTCTGCTGAAAGTGATCTGGACAGACCCAGAACTTTTCTTTTTACTTGACCTCTATATGGTAGCTTAACTGTTGTCTGCGTCCTTTTTATTAAAACTCCCTTGTTTTTAGCTTTTAGGACAGTCCTATCTCTTTGTCTTCTTTACTTCTCTGAACTTCACTTCTCATTCGCCTTTCCTGGGGCATCTTCTTCCGTTGGTGATGCTCAGGATAATGTCCTTGGGCTGAGCTCACTCTATACTGTCTCCTGGACACTTTTAAGCAAGCATGTCTCTTAAGTACAAAAAATATGATTCTAACTACAGAAAATAGTATAATGAATCCCAGACCTTTCTCATACGCTTTAGAGAAAGTTTATGTGTGTGTGTGTACATAAAATCTGCCCTCTTGACTCTTCCCCCTGGATAAACCCACAGACCCATGGTTAAACCTGAACTCATGATCCTCCCAGGAAACCTGCTTTTTGCTCCATATTTCTGTATCTCAGTTGATAGGGTTTCTGTACTCCAGTCACTCAAGGCAGGAACTTGAGAATTATCTCAGGTGTACTCAAATACTCTTTCATGATTTCTCTGTCTTCCTCATGTAAATGCTTTTCACAGTGGAGAGATGAGCTACATATCCACTACATTAGTTAGCACGATGCTTGAGAACAAGATAGAAAGAGAAAAAAATTATGCTCAATAAATGTTTGCTGACAGGATCAATTCCATCCTTCAGTTTTCCCACAGAAAGCTTTCTTAGCTTGTGTTTCCATGCCCCTCCTTTATGATCCCTAGTAATTGCTCCTCTTCTAATCACCTAGTATTTCCCTCTGAATTGTTACCATGTGCTCAGTTTTTTCTAATCTCCTCTGGCCTGAAAGCTCTGTGAAGGCAAAAATAGTATCACTAGGGCACATTAGAGGGTTCAGAAGATAATAAATATCTGATAGTTGAATGACTTAAGAAGTTCTTTGCATGAATCTTCTGCAGGCAATTTCAAAAGAATGTTTTCCACATTCCTGATCTAATGTTTAGAAAGCATTACAACTGCATTTTCCTCCCTTGCATTCAGCAGCCAGGTGATAAATTAAAAAATTTTCAAATCTGCTTACACATGTGTTTAATACTAGAGATATCATGATTCATGAATACTGAAGATACTTATTTCAAATCTCTCTAAATCCTCCTGAATGAAGATACTTAGTTGGAATGACTATCTTCAGGAAAGATTAATGATTTAAAAAAAAAAAGCTCAGAACTGCCACTTGTGGCAACATAAGGTGGGAAAGAAACCTAGGAATTGCTTCCTTGTTGTCTCATGACACCAAGATAACAGTCAATGAATGAGATGGCTATGCAGAGTATCAACCTACTAACCAAATTTTGGTTTTTAATAATTATCAGGAAAGAAAACAGAAGCCCAGCCTGTTTGTTCAATACGCCAAATATGTTTGTTACATACATCATGGATGAAATGCCAAGTATGAAAGTTTGTCCAGTTTACTTGTAATCAGTCTATCAATGAAATGGCTACTAAGATCACTGTCATCAGTCTTGCTTATAATCACTAAACCTGCCCTAATCTTATTTCTTCTTATAATTTTTATACCTTAAGATTAAAAAACGTTTTATCACTCAACAATATATACTGATCATCTACTATGCAATAGTCCTTTTCTAGGCATTGTGAGGTAAAGGTAAGAAGAAGGGTGAACTTTTGCTTGTCATCCAGGAATTCTGAATCCATTTTGGGGACAAAAGACATCTACAAATTTAAATTACTTTTAAAAAATAACACTCATCTATACTATACCAAAGGGTGTCCCGGTGACTTAGACAGTAAAGAATCTGCCTGCAATTCAGGAGACCCAGGACTGATCCCTGGGTTGGAAAGATACCCTGGAGAAGGAAATGGCAACCCACTGCAGTATTCTTGTGTGGAAAATCCCATGGACAGAGGAGCTTGGCAGGTTACAGTCCATGGAGGTTGGAAAGAGTTGGACACAACTGAATGACTCTTTACTTTATACTGCCAATGGGAGAAAAGTTGATATATACAAGACTTCTGAGATGGAAAAGACCATTTTTACTTAGGAAAATCACAGAAAGGATACATTTTGTTTTAAGGAAGGAAGGAATGAAATTCTGATAGGTTGAAGAGAAAGAGGTAAAAGGCAGAGAAAACAATGGAAGAACTATGTTTAGAAAATAGTATATAGTAGGGAAAGCAAGGACAGGTGTCAAGAAGTTAATATTAGAACACTGCTGTGGTCCGATAGTGAAGCACCTTGAAGATCAGAGAGGCATTTTTCCTTTGCTCCCTCACTTCCACCCTCTCTTCCCTTCATGAGGACTGGGAGTCAATCTAAGGTTTTTGAACAGGGATGTAATATGATAGAAGTTGGTCTGTAAGAAAGTCAACCCAGCAGCATTCTTCATGATGGCCTAGAGAAGGGTCAGACAGAAAGAGGGATACATAGTCCAGTGACCAAGTGATAAAGACCTTGAACTAGAGTGATGGTGGTGTGGAAGACAAGAAGACATGTGAAATATTCTAGGTGGGAAGGAGAATCCATAAGACTTGGTGATTAAGAGAGCATCAATATGTTAGAGAAGAAACAAAGGGCAAGAGAGGAGCCAGCCAAAAGGATGTCAAGTCCTTGAAATTATATGTGACTCAAGTCAATGACAGAAACAAAGGAAGAAATGAGAGGTAGTAATCCTCAAAAAAAGCTTTTGACTTCAACTTGAGAGGAAGATGGTTCAATAACATGGGGAGGACAGGGGCATCAATTTAGAAAATACCTCCCAGGATGCAGAAAATGACAATGATGAATTAACAGAAGTCAGGCCTGGAGGTACAGATTTGTGACGCATCTCCACAGAGATGATGGTTCAAGCTCTAGAAGCATAAAGCAAGATGAACTGAAACAGCATACAACTGACCCCTGAGCAATGTGGATGTTAGGTGTGCCAACCCCCAGCACAGTCAAATAGCCATGTTTCGACTCTCTACAAACTTAATAACTAACAGCCTGCTGCTGTCCAGAAGCCTTACTAATAACATAAATAGCCAATTAACACATATTCTGTATGACCTATGTTTTATATATTATGTTCTTAAGATAAAAGAAATTGTTATTAAGAAAATCATAAGGAAGATAAAACAACTTATAGAATATAAATGTATTAATTGGAAAAAAAAATCCATGTATAATTGGACCAACATACCTCAAATCTGTGTTGTTCAAGGGTGAACTGTGCTTGTATTTGGCAACATAACCTTGACAGGAGGAGCAGCTAAATCGTATACTCATATTTAGGAAGTTAGAGAAGAAAGACAGATGGGAGTCAGTGGTGAAAAATCAGTGGGATAAGAAGCAGGACAGGATATGAATGCAGGTAGTGGACAGAGCAGAACAGTTATGTGCATGGATACTGAAGTCACAAGGAATGGTTTCATGACCTAGCCCCAGCCAGAGGACCTCAAATAACTATTTCAAGCTTTACTTTTCTTATCTTCAAAATAAGACTGCAGTACCTACCCCTCAGAGCATTTATTACCACCTGACATGTTACAGATTCGTTTCCTTGCTTATGGGTTTGTTAACTTGGTGTCTCCCCACTAGAACTGCAAGCTCCATTGTGCAGTCTTATTTTCAGCTCTTCAGAAGGTGAGACATGCTTCTTGGAGCCACAGGAGAAATCCTACTCAACCATGTGCTGCACATATCAAGTTTTTAGCAGGGACTTGCACAGAATAAGCATTCAATAGCTGACATTATTCTTTTTGTCAAGAGAAGAAAATTTCCAAAGAAGGAGGAGGTCAACGGTGTCAAGAAGTCAGTCAGATTTGTGAATTAACAGGTTGTGATACATTTTTTCTCCTTAGCACTATTAAAATATAACATTCAGCAGAATTAAATGATCATCTCTGATGATTTTATCCCTCTTTCCATATTTTCCCCCTTGATTGAGCCCTTCTTTCCTTCTTCCCTTCCTTTATTTAAGCAGATATTTATTGAGCACTCATTATTAGATGGGCACTGTTTTAGATTCTGGGTATGGTAGCAATGAAGAGACAAAATCCTTACCCTCATTAGAGCTTAGATTTAAATCGGGGTGAGGGAGACATTAATCAAGATAAATAAGTAAAAGTGTATGTTAGTGGTAAGCAGTAGGAAGAAGGCCCAGAAGGGAACAGAGAGTCTGGGGGAGAGAATGTGCCATTTTAGGTTAAATATCTGAATGGCCCAACGGAAAAAGGCATGTAGATCCCGGGAGACAAGTTCCACAGAGGAGCCGGCACATGCCTGGCCCCCATGTGAGTGGCTGCCATGGTGGTTGGTGACACTAGCCGGTGATAACATCAGAAAGAGAGGTGGGTGAAACAGAGTGGAAAGGAGCTGACTAAAGGATCGGTAGGTCATTTTAAGGATTTTGCCTTTTACTCTAAAATGGGAAGCCGTTAGGGAATTCTGCACTTACGGATGTCATGAGCTGACTTTATTTTTCACGGATCTTTCGGCCATGTCAATAAAAGAGGAGAAGGGGAGAGCAGGACTGAGATAAGGAAGGAAGCCAGGACGCTTTTGGTGTAACCAACAGTACACCTCAGAGATGATGGTGACTGAGCAGGACTGAAGCTATATACAGCTGGTGAGAAGACTGGTTCTGGTAAGGTTTGCTGACGCTACTGGGTGTGGGATACAAAACCATGACAGGAGTCAAGATAGCAGCTAAGATGTTGGCCTAACTAACTGGGAAAAAGGAGTTATACTTAGTAGGGCAAAGATGGGGCTTCCCTGGTGGCTCAGACAGGAAAGAATCCACCTGCAAAGCAGGAGACCTGGGTTCGATCCCTGGGTTGGGAAGATCCCCTGGAGGCAACCCACTCCAGTATTCTTGTCTGGAGAATCCCCATGGACAGAGGAGCTTGGCGGCTACAGTCCATGGGGTCCCAAAGAGTCGGACACAACTGAGCGACTAAGCACAGCGTAGCACAGGGCACAGATGACAGCAGGAGGGGCAGGATGGAGTTGATGAACAGTGGCTCGGTTTGGCTATGCTTTGTTTGAAATGTATCCTGCAAGTGTGAGAAGATGTGGGGGAAACAGCTGGATGAATGGGTTTGAAGTTGAGGGGAGAGATCTTGGCTAAAGCTATACGTTTGGGAGTCATCAATGTATTTTACAGGGGAATACAGCATGAGTAATCATCAGACGACCATCATACCTACTACTGTGGGCAAGAATCCCTTAGAAGAAATGGAGTAGCCCTCATAGTCAACAAAAGAGTCAAAAAATGCAGTACTTGGGTGTAATCTCAAAAATGACAGAATGATCTCTGTTTATTTCCAAGGCAAACCATTCAGTATCACAGTAATCCAAGTCTATGACCCAACCAGTATGCTGAAGAAGCTGAAGTTGAATGGTTCTATGAAGATGTACAAGACCATCTACAACTAACACCCAAAAAAGATGTCCTTTTCATCACAGGGGACTGGAATGCAAAAATAGGAACTCAAGAGATACCTGGAGTAACAGAGAAGTTTGGCCTTGGAGTACAAAATGAAGCAGGGCAAAGGCTAAGAGTTTTGCCAAGCGAATGCACTGATCATAGCAAATACCCTCTTCCAACAACACAAGAGATGTCTCTACATATGGACATCACCAGATGGTCAATACCAAAATCAAACTGATTATATTCTTTGCAGCCAAAGATGGAGAAGCTCTATACAGTCAGCAAAACCAGACCAGGAGCAGACTGTGGCTCAGATCATGAACTCCTTATTGAGAAATTCAGACTTAAATTGAAGAAAGTAAGAAAAACTGCTAGACCATTCAGGTATGACCTAAATCCCTTAGAATTATACAGTGGAGAAGTGACAAATAGATTCAAGGGATTAGACATGGTAGAGTACCTGAAGAACTATGGACAGAGGTTCATAACATTGTACAGGAGAGGTGGTGATAAAAACCATCCCCCAGGAGAAGAAATGCAAAAAGGCAAAATGGTTGTCTGAGGAAGTCTTACAAATAGCTGAGAAAAGAAGAGAAGTGAAAGGCAAAGGAGAAAAGGAAAGATCTATCCATTTGAATGCAGAGTTCCAAAGAATAGCATGGAGAGATAAGAAAGCCTTCCTAAAAGCTCAATGCAAAGAAATAGAGGAAAACAATAGAATGGGAAAGACTAGAGATCCCTTCACGGGGAAGGCAATGGCATCCCACCCCAGTACTCTTGCCTGGAAAATCCAATGGACGGAGTAGCCTGGTGGGCTGCAGTCCATGGGGTCGCTAACAGTCGGATAGACTGAGCGACTTCACTTTCACTTTTCTCTTTCATGCATTGGAGAAGGAAATGGCAACCCACTCCAGTATTCTTGCCTGGAGAATCCCAGGGACGGGGGAGCCTGGTGGGCTGCCGTCTATGGGGTCACACAGAGTCGGACACGACTGAAGTGACTTAGCAGCAGCAGCAGCAGAGATCCCTTCAAGATAATTAAAGATACCAAGGGGACATTTCATGCAAAGATGGGTACAATAAAGGACAGAAATGTTATGGACCTAACAGAAGCAGAAGGTATCAAGAAAAGGTGGCAAGAATATACAGAATAACTATATAAAAAAGATCTTCATGACCCAGATAACTTTTCCTTGGAAGAAAAGCCGTGATAAATCTGAAGAGTGTAATAAAAAGCAGAGACATTACTTTGCCAAAAAAGTCTGTCTAGATAAAACTATGCTTTTGCTAACAGTCATGTGTGGATATGAGTTTAGTCGCTCAGTTGTGTCCAACTCTTTGTGACCCCATGGACTGCAGCACGCCAGGCTTCCCTGTCCATTAGTAACTCCAAGAGCCTTTTCAAACAAACATCCATCCAGTCAGTGATGCCATCCAACCATCTCATCCTCTGTCATCTCCTTCTCCTGCCTTCAGTCTTTCCCAGCATCAGGGTCTTTTCCAATAGTCAGTTCTTTGAATCAGGTGTTCAAAGTATTGGAGCTTCAGCATCAGTCCTTCCAATGAATATTCAGTACTGATTTCCTTTAGGATGGACTGGTTGGATCTCCTTGCATTCCAAGGGACTCTCCAGAGTCTTCTCCAATACCACAGTTCAGAAGCCACCAGGGAAGCATGGGAGTGGGAGCTGGACCATAAAGAAAGCTGAGCACTGAATAATTGATTCTTTTGAACTGTGGTATTGGAGAAGACTCTTGAGAGTCCCTTGGACTGCAAGGAGTTGAGTTTGAGTAAACTCCAGGAATTGGTGATGGACAGGGAAGCCTGGAGTACTGCAGTCAATGGGGTCACAAAGAGTTAGACACAACTGAGTGACTGAATTGAACTGAGTCATCCACTCATTCAGCTATGATGGGGTATGTGCTGTATGCTATCAAAACAAAAATAGAAATCAACCAATTCTTCCATCAGAAGCACAAGACAGATGATATTCATTTAATAATTCATTTAACAAATATTTACCCAAGCAGTATTCTAGATAAGCTCAGGGATCTAGAGACAAAATGAGTTGGGTTTGAACCCTACCTCTACAGTTACTATTTGGACTTGGGTAAAAAGGTTAAAAAATAATATAAGCTTTTTATGTGCATCAATTATTTTAATCTATGCCCCAAATCTATAATATAGATATCGTTATCCCTATTACCAGTGAGAGAACTAGTTTAGGGTAAGTTTAAAGGGTTAAAAAGATGACTAAGAAAGTAGGATCTAGGCAGAACTTAGCACAGTCTTAGTATAATAAGTACTCAAGTATAATAAAAACTCAGTAATAACTAAGTTTATCAACTCATTCTTTATCTGTTTTATTTATTTATTTATTTTTGGCCATGACATGTGACTTGTGGGATCTTAGTTTCCTGACCAGGGATCAAAGCTGGTCCCAGTGAAAGCGCTGAGTCCTATCACTGGACACCAGGGAATTTCTACTTTGTCTCTTTTTAAATACTTGAAAAAAAAAAAAAGATGTTCTCGAAGCCCAGTAACAATGATCTCCAACTTTGCCCTTCAAGGTTCTAAAACATACTGTTTGAATATTTAACTCACTTTTTGGCAGACGGTTAGAAATGAGGAAGCCTAATGCCCAAAGTCAAGGCATACAGTTAAGACTAGCATTTATAAATGGCAGCACTAAATATCTTGTAATGAGATTCAGGGACTCTCCAACTGGCTCCTAGGTCAATACTTAGGTGGTAGAGTGGGTATTTTAGGTATTTCAGTGCATCTAATCAAGTGTACTTGCCTTAAAGGTATTTATTATCTGAGCTCTATATACAGTGAATACTAAATAGTGAGATCAATAGATAAAACTAATAATTCTTAACAGCAAATCCTGCTACTGTTTCTAGAAAACAGGAGAATGAATAGGACATAAGCTACAAAAATGACCTACCTGAAGAGACTTCAGTGTCGTATTTACTGAATGTAAGGCTTTAATAAAGTTGTAGCTTTCCTGTGTTGGCAACTGTGTCTGTCCTCATTCTAGTATGCCCTCAGTAAGCTACCAGAACTTAACCTGCACAACAAAAGTGCCACTCATTGCAACAGTTATAACAGGAAAGGAAAGCAAGTTGATGGGATTTAAAGTGTTACAGGCCACTGAATCACTGACTACTTGGTGAGGGCATGTAGAGAAATGTCATTCTCAACAATGCTGGTACAGTGAAGCCATATTAATGAAACCATTTTGAAACATGAAGGCTATTCATAAGGATTTTTTACAATCTTCTGATTTCCTTGGGAAATTTAATCCAGACAGAGGAATCTTCCATTAATGACTTTCCATTATTTTACTTGTGGGTTATATTTCCCAGTGGTACATTTTATTAAGAGGCTCTTATCATTTGATGTTTTCAATCCTATTATCTACTCACAGGCACCATAAATATATTGAGATTCAAACAAACAAAAGACAGCCAAGAAATGGCATTCCACTCAAGACTGGGGACTAACAATATAAACTTTTACTCTGAAATGTGTTTCTTAGCATTTAAAATACCTGATTTATTTTTAACACACATCAAATAAACAGAACAGAGTAGCTGTATCAGCACAATGCTAGGAAAAAATGAGTGGTATAGGTTATGACTTGGAGAATATTTTTGGAATCAGATAAGAGCCCGAGAATAAATCATGTAGAGAATTAGCTGTGTTCCGGGCTTCATTAGTTCTAATTATCCCCCAAATATGCTCAGCAGAATGCACTTGGGTCAGCTGGGACTGACACACAATAGAGTAGGCAACTTATAAACTCCTCAAAGCATGAAAGAGTTCATAAAACAACTGCTTGTGCATTTAGATTCATGTGATAACACCTCTTATTGCATAAGCCACCAGATGAAACAGATGGGACAGCTCTGCACTTTAGAATGTCTCTTTTGTGAAAGCATGGCACTTCCCTATTCTCTGTTTGAGACACAAACTGCAAGAAAGCTAAATCTGAGGCAGGCTTGCTTTGTGTTTTATTGTCTAGATGCCACAGCAATAATAAATAAATTATTAATAAAATATCCTCATTTAGAAAAAAAAAAGCTGGCAAACAAAAATCTCTGCCTACACTTAGAAAAATTCAAGACTTTAACACAGTCACCAAAAAAGTTAATATATATATATTTTTACAGTTCACAGTAAAGACACATGGGAAACTTTCAGATACCATTTGTAGACAAAAGGTTTGTTGACAAAGTAAAATTGATAAATATGTCAAAATATATAAAGCACACATTTTACATAAACAGGGGTTATTGGCTATATATTTTGACAAGGCCATGAAAAACAAGTATTAGAATTTCAAATGTCTGGTAAAAGAAGTAAACCAAAACTATCAAAAGGTTGTGGACTGTGTAATCTATTAATGTAATCTATCTACAAATCTTATTAAGCAGATAAGCATCTTAGTATACCTAGGCTGAGCAAAAATAGTACGTTCATTATAACTAAATTCTGTTTTGCTATGAATGTTCTATATGTAGCCTAGGACACATTTTAGGAAAGAACTGTTATGCTTGTTAGTTCATATTTAAAATAATAACAAATTTATTGTAAGTCAAGCCATGGGGAAAAGAGCTAAAAAATAATGAGATAAAATGAGATGGATAAATAAAAAGAAGTCATGAACTTACGACCCCACCTTGAGCTTAAACAAATGAGATATTTGTTGACACACATCTTGGCGACTGTAACAGAGTTATGGAGGTTCCCCCAAAAAGGGTATACGGCCTTGTTTCACTTAACAGAGGTCTTTCTCTACTCTGTATTCACCAGTCCACTCCAGGTGTAATGAATTCTAGGCTCCACACCTGATGTACAAGAATGGCTTCTGAGTGATGAGGTGCTGTAGGTGTGATGTCTGAAAGGCCAGAGTGTATTCAATTTGATACCTTAAATTCTGAGTTTAATAGACTCATTTCCATTAAAGGGGCAAGACCATACAGAAGGCATCAAAAGGTAAAAGTGTCAAGACACTTTTGGTTCAATATTAGGAAGAGCATTCTAACAATCAGAACTGTATGTAACTGAGTAGATAATGAATTTCTCATTAATAGGGGTAAAAACAGAGCATTTTGTAGGAATGTCATAGAGAAGATCCAGACAGTTAATGAGGAGGCTTGTATTATATTCTCCTCTAATGGTCTCTCCTGCTCTCATATAAAATGCATCCTTATGAGGCAGAATTAGTTTCTAACTTCTAGCTCTAACTCGGAGACGGCAATGGCATCCCACTCCAGTACTCCTGCCTGGAAAAGCCCATGGACAAAGGAGCCTGGTAGGCTGCAGTCCATGGGGTCGCTAAGAGTCAGACATGACTGAGCGACNAGTTTCTAACTTCTAGCTCTAACTCGGAGACGGCAATGGCATCCCACTCCAGTACTCCTGCCTGGAAAAGCCCATGGACAAAGGAGCCTGGTAGGCTGCAGTCCATGGGGTCGCTAAGAGTCAGACATGACTGAGCGACTTCACTTTCACTTTTCACTTTCACGCATTGGAGAAGAAAATGGAAACCCACTCCAGCATTCTTGCCTGGAGAATCCCAGGGACGGGGGAGCCTCGTGGGCTGCCATCTGTGGCGTCGCACAGAGTCAGACACGACTGAAGCGATTTAGCAGCAGCAGCAGCTCTAACTGGTTGGTGTGTCTACGTGTGTGTTAGTCGCTCAGTCATGTCTGACTCTTTGTGACCCCATGTAGCCGCCAGGCTCCTTTGCCCATAGAATTCTCCAGGATTCTGTTCTGGAGTGGATTGTCATTCCCTTCTCCAGGGGACCTTCCAGGGACTGAACTCAGGTCTCCTGCATTGCATTCTTTACTGCAATGCCATATCTGAGCCACCAGGCAAGCACCTTAAATCTTAGTTGTTGTTGCTTGGTACATTTTAATAAAATGATAACTGTAAAATTTAAAATTTACTATATACTAGTATATATAGTTCTTATATACAGTGGAATGCTTACAACATATTAAGCATTAATATTGATTTGTAATTATAAGTAATTCTATAACTAAAATACAGATAGACCATTTATAACATTAGATATATCACTGATAAAAATCCTGTAGTATCTGAACTAAAGAAAATATTTTATTGAGGAATAAAAAGTCTGTATTCAGATAGCTTTCTTGAAATGATTGCATTTGAATTCATGATAAAAGGAGTTTTCAATGTGTCTTGAACTGAAAAATGTACAGTATTGTGGCTTATATAACTCATTGATGTCACAGAGTAAAACCATATGTATAAAAATAGTATACAGATACTTTACTTAAGTAATTGTGGAAGACTTATTTCTCCTCGTCATTTTCATAAAGGTTTATCCCATTAAACTTAGGTTGGACAATGAAGTGGTTCTTAGGTGAATTAGTCCAATTTCATATTTATTAGATGGTCTGTGTATATTTCCTAAGTAGTTTCTCCCTATGGAATAGATTGATATAATATCATTAAATGAAAATCTGTAACATAAAAAGTGTCTTAATATTAACTTAATTAAAAACCTCCTAAAAAGAATACCATCTTTAATAAAATTCATCAATTATATTCTTAATGTAAACGTAAATCTGCAGTTTCTCATCAGAATAACACTTATACCCTAGTTGTTGTTTAGTCCTAAGTTGAGTCCAACTCTTGTGACCCCATGGACTGTGGCCCACCAGGCTCCTCTGTCCATAGGATTTCCCAGGAAAGAATACTAGAGTGGGTTGCCATTTCCTTCTCCAGGGGATCTTCCTGACCCTGGGATTGAACCTGCATTTCCTGCATTGGCAGGAGGATTCTTTACAACTGAGCCACCTGGGAAGCCCCTTACATCCTTATTGTTGTTCAGTCACTAAATCATGTCTGACTTTTTTGCGACCCCATGGACAGCACCACTCCAGGTTCCTCTGTCTTTCATTTCCTGGAGTTTGCTCAAGTTCACATCCATTAAGTTGGTGATGCTATTCTAGTTCAGTTCAGTTGCTCAGTTGTGTCCAACTCTTTGCACCCCCCATGAATTGCAGCACGCCAGGCCTCCCTGTCCATCACCAACTCCCGGAGTTTGCTCAAACTCATGTNAGGATGCAGGATGCTTGGGGCTGGTGTATGGGGATGATCTGGAGGGAAGATGTGGGGTGGGAGGTGGGAGGGGGGTTCATGTTTGGGAGTTCGTGTAAAAAAATAAATAAATAAATAAAAAATAAATAAATTTTTTAAAAAAGAAAATGACAATTCTCATCACTCCCACTAACTGTATCCTAATGCCTTTTAAAATTACAGCAGGACTCTACCCAAGTAGCAATGCTGGCCAAAGAATCACAAGTCTAAATTGAAAATGAGAACTAATATTTACCAAGTAAGTAGGAGAAGGCAATGGCAACCCACTCCAGTACTCTTGCCTGGAAAATCCCAAGGGCAGAAGAGCCTGGTAGGCTGCAGTCCATGGGGTCACGAAGAGTCAGACACGACTGAGCGACTTCACTTTCCCTTTTCACTTTCATGCATTGGAAAAGGAAATGGCAACCCACTCCAGTGTTCTTGCCTGGAGAATCCCAGGGACAGCGGAGCGTGGTGGGCTGCCGTCTATGGCGTCGCACAGAGTCGGACACGACTGAAGCGACTTAGCAGCAGCAGCAGCAGACACACTGCACTTGACCTTTACAATACCACAATAACAAAAATTCTGTGAAGTGAGTGACACTGTCTCCATTTTTGAAAAAAGGAAACTAAGGGTCAGAGAGCTTGTCCAGTGTTACACAGCTTTACAAGTAAGAGGGCCAGCATTTGAACCCAGGGCATCTGGTACCAAACTGAGACTATACAGAGCTTCCCAATTAACCAGGAGGAGTGTGGTTATGAAAAGTTTGCTCACAGGCTCAAGTGTTAATTTCACACTACTGCAAAAAGCCATAATTTCCCCTTTCAGACTTTGCCTATGAACCCTCCCTCAGCCTGTGCTTAGCAATCCAGCACTAGCAAAACAACAATGAGCCCACGGTCCATGGAACCTGGAAGGTTCTGACCAACACATACTTGAAAAGCTGATAGGTGTGGAGGAGGGGCAAGAGAGAAGCAGGTGGTAAGCTAGCATGATGAAGTTAGGTATTTTGGACCCATATCAGCTGTCACAAAAACATTATGGGGAAAGTGGAACTACGGTACACACAAGAGAGAACCACAATTAACTGACACAGTCTATTTATGCCACCTTCCCCTCCTCAAACACTTGCTATTTCTGCTGCACAAACACGAGGGGCTTGGTAACTTTAGGATGGCACTTAATCACGTACAGAGCCAGAGCTCCCTGCACTGACAAAACTGATGCCAGGCGAGTGCCTTATCATCTGCCCTGCAGATCACAGGGTCTGGGGGTGTGGGGTTGGGGGCGGCTGCCTTCAAGTTCCCTGGAGAATCGAGTCTATGGTCGCCTTCCCTGGTAGCTGCCTGGACCAGTGGTCATGGAGGAGGAGTGCTTTTAACTGTCCCTTGGTGGGTGGTGGAATTCCTTTCCATTTAAGTGCTAAGCATTCACAGTATGTCTCTTACAGTCCTTAGGTTCTTTGGGATCTATCTGTGCACACCACTCCTAAAGTACATCAACTCTTCTTTGGAGACAATGAGATAAAAGGAGAAAGGAAAAAGAGGGAAAACCTCCCCCCTTTCCCAGTTATGTCTCCATTCCAGACCCAGGGCTCCAAAAGTTCCACAGGTACAGCCAACAGCTGAAAAGTCACAGAAAATTAATAGCAATTTGATTTAAATAGGGAGTAGTGGGCATCAAACTGGATTATTTGAGGAGTATCTTAAAATGCCACAAGAATGCCACAGAATGGAAACATGGACATGCTATTAGGTGATTCCACTTCCAAAGTCAAAAAAAAAAAAAAAAAAGCACAAAAGTATATAAAGTGATGTCTTCCCTCCCACCACTATGTTCCACCTACCTTCTTCCTCCCCTACAAGGAAACCAATGGTGTTAGGCTATTGCATATCCTCCTAGAGATGTTTTATGACTATACTAGCAAATAAGAAACACAAGCTGGAATCAAGATTGCCGGGAGAAATATCAATAACCTCAGATATGCAGATGACACCACCCTTATGGCAGACAGTGAAGAGGAACTAAAAAGCCTCTTGATGAAAGTGAAAGAGGAGAGTGAAAAAGTTGGCTTAAAGCTCAACATTCAGAAAACGAAGATCATGGCATCCGGTCCCATCACTTCATGGGAAATAGATGGGGAAACAGTGGAAACAGTGTCAGACTTTATTTTTTGGGGCTCCAAAATCACCGCAGGTGGTGACTGCAGCCATGAAATTAAAAGACGCTTACTCCTTGAAAGAAAAGCTATGACCAACCTGGGTAGTATATTCAAAAGCAGAGACATTACTTTGCCGACTAAGGTCCGTCTAGTCAAGGCTTTGGTTTTTCCTGAGGTCATGTATGGATGTGAGAGTTGGACTGTGAAGAAGGCTGAGCGCCGAAGAATTGATGCTTTTGAACTGTGGTGTTGGAGAAGACTCTTGAGAGTCCCTTGGACTGCAAGGAGATCCAACCAGTCCATTCTGAAGGAGATCAGTCCTGGGATTTCTTTGGAAGGAATGATGCTAAAGCTGAAACTCCAGTACTTTGGCCACCTCATGTGAAGAGTTGACTCATCGGAAAAGACTGATGCTGGGAGGGACTGGGGGCAGGAGGAGAAGGGGACGACCGAGGATGAGATGGCTGGATGGCATCACGGACTCGATGGACGTGAGTCTGAGTGAACTCCAGGAGATGATGGTGATGAACAGGGAGGCCTGGCGTGCTGCGATTCATGGGGTCGCAAAGAGTCGGACACGACTAAGCGACTGAACTGAACTGAACACATATTATCACAATTTATTTTAATATATTACTATATATTAATATATTGTTTATACATATATATACCACATTTTAAATATTAAAGCCTTTCCTCTCAAAATACCACTTAAGTATTTTTTAAAGTGCCAGGAATTAGATTTTTTTCATTTCAAGGTAAAAGTTTTGAAATTCACAGTTGAACTCTTTCACTCACGAAAACCTACTAACATTTAAAAGTTAAATTGGTTATCTCCATAAATTAACTTGGGCACCCAGTACATAGCAGATACTTAACAAATGTTTCCTTAGATCATTTTGCCCTTTATTACTCAGAGGACACTCACTTCCTCTACTGATATCAAGAAATGAAATCTGATGTCTTTCTACTGAGAAAGAGAAGTCCTGAAATCTGCACTGCATTCACTTAAGTATTCAAAGATTTTCATATTGAATTTTTTAAAATCAGAATTTCTATCCATTAAGTATATGTGTGTGTGTGTGTATGTGTGTGTGTGTATATATATATTTAGTTAGCTAATCAAATGACATCAGAATTCAGATTTGGGGCTGGGGGAGCGGAACTTAAAACAGAAGACTAGATATCTCTTAAAGAAAAAGAAATATTTTCTCTCAGTTATAGGCAATCCACATCAAAATATTAATATTTGGCAGAACCTAGGACATCACACATTGACAAACAAATTTCTTATTGCATTTCAAAGTAACACTAAAAGCCAAAGACAGAAGAAAATTAGAGAATGCTATGAGAGGATGTTGCCTTTTCTGAACATCATCAATTAAACCAGATTTCCGTAACACAAAGTGAAACAGTACTCTGGTAGCACAATCCCAATGACTAAGAGATTGAGATGAGTTTAAAAAGTACATATCCACAAAAGAAAATTCTACTGTTGTTTTCAAGCCTTAAGATAAAGGTGACTGAGCTCCTAAGAACATGGAGTACTCCTCAGAAAATATATTTTTAAATTTCATTTTCCATGCACTTGGAGCATATATTTATGAGGCCATCCAATCTACTTTCTAAAAGTATTTCACACTGTACTTTAATGAATTGGATCTAGGAGCCATAAAATAAAAATATTTTTATGGCTAAAGGCAATGCTCATTTGCTCAGAGTCAACCGCCTGAAATGACATGTTTCAACTCCCCACTCTGCTATCAGCTCAGGAAACCTTCGAGCTTACCTGCTTTAGCCTGGGCATCAGTCATTTGTCACAGATTGACACAAACCACAAACCTCAAGAATGGCCAGGTTTTTTTTTGTTGTTCACATCTGTAATCTGCAATAACCAAACTCAGTTTTAGACCTGGTCCTGCTTCAATTCAAGACCTGTTTAGGCCAGATCTCTTTAAAACCTAGAGGGCTCCTGGAGAGCACTTCATAACCTTGGTGACCATGAGCCAGGGCTGTCAACAATCAAGCACCATGAGTAAGTAAAGCCCAGGGCCAAGGGTAACTGTCACATTAAAGATTAACATCTTCACTTTCCATTTTCTATCACAGAATCCTGAATGGAAATTGAGTGGAGAGATCCCTCCAGTATAACTGATAAAGTCGAAAGCTTCCTACTGGGAACAGTCATTAAGTGAACTCATCTATTTCACATGAGGATGCCAACCTGGGCCTTAACTCCATTGAATTAAATTCAAAAGGAGAATACTTGGTTCCCGTTTAAAGTCATGTCATGGTGGGCAGGTGTGAGGGTGGCGGGGGTGGCATGGCAGGGGAAGAGGGATGATTCAGATTGCGGCTCACATCCATGCAGTGACGCCAAGATTTGTGCTGACCCTTGCATATGTAATACACCATGTGCCATTAAACTCAGAAAAGGATGATGGCATAGTACATCTTTCACAACAAAAGAAGGCTGACTCCAGAATTAAAACCACTACTTTTCCTCTTCATACACCCTTAAACGTATCTTCAAAGCAGCGTCCTTGTTAAAATCGGAGGAATGCAAAAGCTCCTCTTCTCTTAAAGAAAGCAAGTGGGTATAACTTCCCACTTGGACACAAGGGTGGGAGGCGTGCCCATCTTCCCTACTGGGCCCGCCATGGCGGTACATTACCATAGGTCTTGGACCACTCTCACCTTTCACAGTGCTTCAAGCTCCGACTTTATTCACAAGACATCCGGGAACACAGTCAGAACTGGGCGCCCACCCAGGTTGACCGTTGATGTGGCATCCACCAAGCCCCGTCAGTCCTTACCCAAGTCGAGGAAACCTCAGCCCTTACCCATGAAAGCAAGTGGGTATAACTTCCCACTTGGACACAAGGGTGGGAGGCGTGCCCATCTTCCCTACTGGGCCCGCCATGGCGGTACATTACCATAGGTCTTGGACCACTCTCACCTTTCACAGTGCTTCAAGCTCCGACTTTATTCACAAGACATCCGGGAACACAGTCAGAACTGGGCGCCCACCCAGGTTGACCGTTGATGTGGCATCCACCAAGCCCCGTCAGTCCTTACCCAAGTCGAGGAAACCTCAGCCCTTACCAGCCCTCACGGCGGCCTGCCTCCTGGGGCGGAGCGATCCCTAGGTCACCCCCTCCTGCCCTGCCACACACATACTGTGGAGCTGAACTGGGGCTGGGGGCAGGGGCGCGAGGGGTGGGGTGCGAAGCTGAAACAGAACCGATTGAACTGAACCAGACCACCCCGGTGCCTTTCATTTTCCCGGTTCCCCTGGAAGAAACGTCGAAATGAGGTGGAATTCATTTTCATGGTAATAGGGAGCCCGAAAATACAGACAGTTGACCTTGGGAGCCGAGACCGTCTCAGCGGGAAACGGAAAAGAAACGAAACACGTCGGCAAGTGAAGGGGGAGCACAAGGCGGCGCGGGGCGGGGAAGGAGTGGGGAGAAGCACAGCAGCACGGGTGCCCGAGGGGAGTAGGGGACGGTGGGCGAGGGTGCGGGGTGTGCTCACCGTAGATCATGGCCAGCCCGGTCTCGTGCAGGAAGCGAACCCGGCGGTGCTTGAAAAGCCAGATGGTGAGGATGGTGAGCGTGAGCAGCAGGATGAAGGTGAGCAGGCTCACGCTGTCCTGCCGGTGGCTCTCCTCTGCCTCCTTCTCCGTTGCGAGCTCCTCCATGGCGCTGCTGTCCTCAGCCGCCGCCCCAGAGGAGGAGGCCGCGGCCGCCCCGCGCAGCCCCCGACCCAGCAGCAGTGGGAGCAGCGGCATCAGCAGCAGCCGCGTTGGCAGCGCCCGGGCCGCCCGCCCCGGGCCGAGGCGCGCCGCGTCACCAGGCTCCATGACCCCAGCGCCGCCCGCGCCTCCTGCACGCTGGGACCGGCAGCCCGCACCGTCGGTAGCTTCCCCTGGCGCCACCGACCTGCCAGAGTAGCCGCGGCCGCTGCAGCTCCTCCTCCAGCTCGCGCCGGGCAGGGACCGGGGACGCGCTGGGAGTCGCGCTGGGGGAGGGGCGCACGCAGTGCGCAGGATCCCCAAGCACCGCCCCCCGCCCGCGTACCTGTCCGGCCCCCCGCCGCGCCGCGCACTCCCCCACCAACCCCGTCCAGCCTCCCTTCCCC